>WSYH01018451.1:0-10982 GCA_036426205.1 Ascaphus truei
ATATATATATATATATATATATATATATATATATATATATATATATGCAAATATATATATATATATTTTCTGCTTCCATCTTCTTAAAATACAATTAAGAATCAAAGAACAACATTTTCGGTTGTGAGCCTTATTTTCTTTAACAATGTCTACAGCGCACAGTGCATAGCAATGTTCCTTCTGTCAGCAAAGTGATTGGTTTATATTTCTTCCAGCATATCGGTGCTCTAACAAAGTTGGTCCAAAGCATGAAGTTATTAAAGAGAAATGCAAAACAAAACTTCCCAACCAAAGTGAAATTCAAATGTTTATTTCACATTAAGCATTAGTACTTACATTAAACATGAAGTGATTGTCTTAGAAATAAAAAAAAAACTCTATTTCTTCCAGGCAACAAAAAAAACACCAATAACTGTCCTGGACATACTTCAAAAAATACGACTGCACATCTCTGTGCCGCAGTGTGATGTGTTTGGGTACTTAAGCATGGAATCCGAAGTCATTGTCCTTGTTGTACCTGTTGATAGTCACCCAAAATCAATACAGGTAAGATACTTTCACTACTGAAGATACTGTCACCAAATTCTGTTGTTGGGATGTGAGGGCTTCTTGTACGCCCATCAGTAGATTCCAGAACCCAATTAATTTCAGAACACTGTATATTGCACTCAAGGGACCTGAAGTAAGTAATATGTGTAACTTAAAAAGTAATTTTTAATACCCAAATTAAAATAAATACAGAGATCTCCGATATAAAATTAAATGTAAAGGTTTCAAAGTGTTAGTCCACCAAAAAACAGTCTGTGGGAGATTAAAGTGAATAGCAACAGTCCTAATCGTACCAATCCCTTCCAGTAAAATGAACAGATCTTAAAGCTGCAGACGAAGCAATATCCTACATTGTTTTTTTTTTGTTTTTTTTAATAAATCAGTTCTGTACTATGAGAAAAAACTTGTAGTATTTTTTGTTTAAAAAAAACCCTCTGAATTACATTTTTAATGTATTATAATTTAATAAGCCTTTTTGTTTATATAGCAACCATTTACAAAACAGTCACATCCCCCTCCTCTTCTGAAACAGGCTCTGTCACACTCCTTATTGAGCCCTGCCCTCTCTATAGCAGTGCACCAATTGTATCTAGTGACTGCCTAGTCACATGATCTTCCCCACAGAACTTTGTTTCTTTGGTCCTCTTCTGCTGCCATTTAGTGAACCCCCCAGAGACGAATCTTTGCTGATCGATCACAAGAGAACGGATCGATCGGCAACTTAGCTAATTGCTTATCATTGTGTGGATTGTATTGATGGAAATATTAAAGGGGACAAACGGCAGCTTGGACTGCTGCTTTAAGGGGTGCACTCAGATTCAAGTGCCACTGAAATATATACCTATTGTGTATAGCCTGGTATTTGGTGGCTATAATATACCAGGGGTTAAGGAGTATAGATTGGTAGGATAGGATAATCGCTGACCTTGTGGATAAGGATAAATAGAAATAATTAAATACTAGGAAATCTCAGTATTATCACAAGTTATGGGAAAGTAAGAAGTCCCTATTAAAAAAACTTCTAAACCACTGCCCGCTAAATTGCTAGCTAGACCTCAGCCTAGTTTATTGAGCAATCATGAAGAATAGAACCCAGACCGAAGCAAAAGAGGCTCAGTGCTGTAGTGTGGACTTTTATTTGTAGTTAGGTTTTACAGCTCTTAGCTTTACAAAGAAATGCAGGTCTCTGCAGTACTCACTGCAAAGTGAATACTGCAAATGTAAAGTAGTGCTGCCCTGACCCAGTTAAAAACCAGGAAACTTATTTTTGGGATTGTACAATTAAAGCTCGACCATGAAAACTGCTTTAGAGAATGTGAAACCCATACATTTAGAAACATACTGTACTTTATATAAAAACTGCTACAAACATGACAAGCCGTATCTGAAATACATGGCTCTCAATTTGTATCAATTCAACTTCTGCATAAATAGATGGGCACATGCATTTTTATACTCATTAGGATATTAAGGTTTATATTTATTATAAATAGCCGACGGCTTGATGGTGCAACTAAATATTTTTCTTTTAGTAGCCTCTGATTCTGTAGATATAAATATTTTGGCAAACATTACGTGACTTTTTTTTTTTTCCAACTTGTGTTTTATTATTTTTCAAAGGATAAAAAATGGGGGAGGGAGGGGTACAGAAAATAAAAAGGATAGATGGGGAAGGGTAGGGGGTTGCATCCGCATTGGACTCCACGCAGGGAGCATACAGTCAATTGTATTTTACATACACACTTATTAGTGACTATACCTGCATAACAGTTAGTAAACAGTTCTGGATTCACATCGTAAATTAAATTGGATTCTGCCATACATATGTCTCCCAGGGGTCCCAGGTTGCCAAAAAATGAATATACCTATCGTGGATTAGATTTGTGAGTCTCTCCATAGTCATTATAAAGTTCATTTTGTGTAGTACTCCAGTAAGAGGTGGGCGGTTATTCTGTTTCCAGTGTTTTGCAATCATTGCTTTAGCTGCCTACACAATTTGTGTTGTTATGTAGTCTGCCTTCCTCTCCAAACCCTCTATAGGCTTTAATAGGAGCACGGTTTCCATATCCCAAGTCAAATCCAGTCCTAGTACCCTGTGACGATAGCTTCCACAGGCTTATTAATATTACACAAAAATAATTGGGTTTGAACTGAACGAGGCTTAAGATATAATAAATTGTATTTATTCCTTAGAATAAAGGTGAACACAACAGATAATACAGTAACAAACAAGAAGTACACTTACTTAAGGGTTGGGGAATGAGAAGTATGATGTAGCATTTCTTTCAGCAGTGAGGAAATCATTCAGGTGATATCAGGTAACCATATCAGCAAACGAAGACAAAGGATATATGGGTGGACAGCAGTTTATAAACCATTCTCCTTCTATTCTTAACCTTAAGCACAGGGGATTGGTTTACAATTACCTCCAGCCACTCACTAACGTGGGAAAGCATTCTGACCCATGCCCCCCTGCTAGTTGGCACATGCGCAGTAGAACTCTGGGGGTCTCATTTCTGAAGCCCCACATTTACGTCAGGAATGCCAGACAGTCTACCATTTGGAGTTCTGGCAGGAAAACCTTTGTTGAAAGGTGTTAACTGGAACACTTAAGACCTGCCCTGGTTTGGGCTTCGGATAAACAGTGAGGGTGATAAAACTCTTTGAACAGCACTTAAATCCTAGACATAGCGGCGTCCCCAGGGCCATCTGCTACCTTATGGCCCAAAAGAATCTCTTCTGGGTCTTTGTCCATACCTTAAGATACACTATTAAGCATAAAACATAAACGTATTAAAATATCCGGTTCCGTTAGGTTTAGCAGGTCCAAACTTCCCAGTTCGCATTGCCAGAACTGGGACACCATATGGTCCAAAAAGCGACTTTCTACGACCTAAGAAACCGGAGTTACACCAATGCACATTAAATCATTTTAATACAAAAATCTCCATTGAAAAAGAAATCTCAGCTTTTCACTAAATCCCCATTGAAAACAACGGGCAGCTCCGCCATAGACTTTCAATGGTAAATCGCCGCCATTGAAGTCAATGGGGGTTTTCTGCCATTGAAGTCTATGGGAAAAGTCCCGAACTTCAAGGGGGTCCATACTCCGTCGGGTTGGTCCAAGCGGGTCAAGGATGGTTCTGCAGCGATGCCGGAGCAGTGGCTACAGATTCCCCAAACCCGGATCCGCTGAACCCTCCGGAACCGGAGATATGGATTCCTAAAATTCAGCATTTCTCACTTAGTCATTTTTCTGAGCCGTTTCTGACGCCGCCGGCAAAGCCTATGGCGCGACCCGCTCTATCTGGTTCGACCCTTATCGGGGGTCCAGGATTCGGGGACCCGGTGGTGGTCGAGTGGGGGGACGCTTAGGAACTAGGGGCAAAAATAATTTTATCCCTAGGTGCCCTAAAACAGTTTATTTCCCCGCTAATTGACGTTGAACTTGACCCAGTGATTTTAGCTCTTTTGAAGGACATTGTATCCGCTTTGCGGTTTGCGGTCTGGACGGCAGCCAACTAGGTTACCTCGAGGCATCTCCATTGAAGTCAATGAGCCCATTGACTTTCAATGGGAAACCGCCGCTCTCCCTCTCGGACGCCACCTGCTGGTCACTACAGGAAACAGGACGAAAACAGCACAAATTCCTATTGAAATGCATTGAGCCCTAATGGCGGCCAATGGGGACCTGCAAAATGGTGTCCGAAAAGGCGGGAAACTTACACAAAGAGCTATAATCATTAGAGAATTATTAACCCTTGTGCTCCCGGATGGATTCTAGTGTGTGTGTGATGCAAACACTGAGTAACCAGACATTACAATGGAACAGGGGAAAATACATTTACATGTCATAACAAGGGTTACATCACATTTCTGGACCTCAGCCCAGTTAACCCCTTGTCTCCCTGGTGCGGTCAGGGGTGGCCAAATGGGGTGCAACCCCTTTAATACCGGGCCACCCCCTCTCTCCCTCTACATACCCCTTTTATTAATCTTCGGATCCCTCCCCAAAAGAAAATTATCTTGGGGCAGGACCACCATATATGTTTGAACGTGCCCAATTGACCACAGTTGCGCCAGCACATAGGGGAGGTTAGAGGGAAAAAAGAGTGGAGGCGCGTAATACCACCTGTGCAGAACTTTCAGGTTCGTTTCTCTAACCACTGAGCAACGAGAGGCTCTGGCTATTCTTTCGTATATTTCTTCCCAGTCCTCGTTTGCTAGAGGGTTCCCTATATCCCTTCCCAGTCTGAGGTATTATTACTTCATCCACTGTGTTGACGTATTAGAACCTGGTAAAATTGAGCAATCGTCCCTTTGTGGTACTCGCCCAGCTGAGACACGCTCTCAAAATTGGTGAAGGGTCTGATCCAGGTATCTTTTGGTTGTATCGAGGAGACATAGTGTTTAAGCTGCATATACTGAAATATATGCGTGTTCGGAATATCGTATTCTTCTCTTATCAGGATTCAATCTGATCGATTTCAGCTGTGAAGGAATAGACGAGATCTGTTTGTGCTTACAGTTTTTGTCCCAAATTTTCAGAGAGTGTAATAGAACTGGATGATCCCTGTAACATATTTGTCTATTTTACTTTTTTAACCACAAGAGAGACGCCATATCCCCAGTCCGTGCATCCAACCTCTCTAAATCCACCCATGGTTTTGTGCCCGGGATTGCAGACCAATAAATTAGTGAGCTTAGTCTTGCTGCTTCATAATATTTAGCTAAATCTGGCTGCCCCAGAACTACCAGAGTCAGTGGGAGCACCATCAGTTTTTTCTTAATTCTTGGTTTCCTACCGTTCCGGATAAATTTAGCTATCTCTCTTTCCAAGTCCCCTATAACATACACTGGGACTGTTACTGGTAATACTTGAAATAGATACAATATTCTAGGCAGTAGGTTCATTTTGAGTGAAATGATTCTGCCAGACCAGGATATCTGATATCCTGACCTGCTCGCTAGATCATTACGTGACTTTTTAAATAACAAGAGTGCATCTGCATCTTCATTACATTTCGCTTCTATACAAATGTATGTCTAAAGTCAATATATATTTTATATGAATGTTTTCTTTAGTCTATAACATGGGGCCTTTAATCTACATGCAACTGTAACAGGGACTTATCACTGTTTGAGAGAAACTGCCTCTAAATCCAGCAGTGTGCTGGTTAATTGCACACAGGCATTCAACCAGACTCCACCTGGCTGATTAGGACTCTTAGAAAAATCCTGATGTGAGAAACAGGAGAGAGATTCCTGAGTTCACAATTGGGCTGACACAGGAAAGCAGAGAAGCCAGCACACAGACACAGGGACCCCTGCTGTGTTAATCCTATGGGTCATTAGTCAATGCAGAAATGCCTCAAACTTGCCTCAAACTAGCCCAGCACATACCCTGAATGTAACCCGGCTAGTTTAAAGCAAGCTTTAGGATAGTCGTGGCCTCGTCTGTAAGAAAAAATTAAATTAAACCTGGAGAAAATAACGACCAGCGGGCTTGGCGGGGACCTAAGCGGCGGGCATTCTCGATGTATAAAAGATTTTTGTGGTCCGTGAGAATAGTGAACAGCTCTTTTGACCCCTCCAACAGATGCCTCCATTACTGAAGGGACAACTTGATGGCCAAAAGTTCCCTATTTCCCACAGCATAGTTCCTCTCAGCTGGGGAAAACTTCTTCGAGAAAAAACCGCAAGGGTGAAGTTTATCCTGGGGAGAAAATCTTTGGGATAGGACAGCGCCGGCCCCACAGTCCAAAGCGTCTAGAAGTAATGCCGGCAGCATGCCGGGATCTACTCCAGCTGCCGCCAGTCAAAACCGCGCGCCACCGCGTTTCCCCCATGCACCTCCCCTCCACTTAGCGCGCAATTTACCCCCCCTTCCTGACCCCGAACCCGGCTCCTGCTCTGCCCCTCTGCTTCCCCGCACCCCCGCTTACCTTACTTTAATCTCCAGGGGTGTCGGGGAAGCCCGGGGAAGCCGGGCGCGCACGTGACTGTGACGTCACAGTGCGCCGCAACGTGCCGCGTCTCCACGCTTTGCACACGCATCCGGCCGGCGGCATTACTTCAAATAAAAGCTGCCGCTACTGTATGCTTCTTTCTTACGACCAGTGGAGTACTGCTGCGGAGCCATCTCAAACTGGATCTCGCATTGATTGAGAAAACCACGACAGGCGTGTGGATCCCCCGCATACAGTTTAGGTGCTGGGATCTTCGGGCCTGAGGTCGCGGCGGATACTGGTTCTGGCGACAGTGGCGGTGCGGCCACAGGTGGTGCCTGAAAAGAAAGGTCCTGTACCTGTTGAGTGAGGAGAGCCATTTGATCAGTTAGGGCCTGGACTTGTTGATACATGGCCATCATCATGGAGGCCATGTCAGTCTGGTCTGCGTCTTGTGGGCTCGACATAATGTTACGCCGGTGCTGCCCGCAGACCAGACTCGTCCCTTATACTGAGGTGGGGACGTATATGTGCACGCACCCACAGCAGAAGGAGTGTGGTGTTTTGGCGTTGCCAGGCCAGGTGTGAATAGGTGTAGCAATACTTGCCGGTACCGGTACAGAAGAGACAAAGTCGTTGCCGTTAGCCAAGGTCGGGGAGAGAGAAATCCGGGAGGTCGAGGTCCAAGCTGTGGTCGAGGGATGAGAGAAGCTGCAAGGTCAAGTGGGAGCTGGGGTCTAGAGCCAGATAGGAACGTCCGCCAAGCTGGGTCGCAACCTGAATAAACGAAGACAAAGGGAGAGCCACAATAGACGTCCGTAGCAGAGACTATGTCGAGCAATGTGGGAAAGGCAGGACAGGCATTATATAGTGCGGCTGGCGAATAGGAAGAGGGGGCAGACCTGGAGGAGTGCATGGAGCTGTCCTGGATAGGCTGTGTAAGGAAGAATGCAGGTGAGCAGTCTTGTGACATGATTGATGGCTGTGTGTGTGTTGGGGGCGGGGCCTCATTGCAGGAGCAGTGAATAAATTAACTTGGGTCCTGCACGCCCTCCGTAACGAGGGGGAGCGCGCGCCCGTGAGACAATACCGCCGCCGGAGTCCCAGCCACCCGCGGGACAGCGGCCACCCGCCAGGGACGAAGGGGGAGTCCTCCAATCGCGGGAATCGGACGGGACCGGCAAGGGGGCGTCCAGCAGCAGCGGGTACATCGACAGGTAAGGGGGGGTCACGCTGCGACCGCCGTGACCCCTGAATCCTCACAGTATGTAACAGGGACTTATCATCGTTTGAGAGAAATGGCCTCTAAATCCAGCAGTGTGCTGGTTAATTGCACGCAGGCAATCAACCAGACTCCACCTGGCTGATTAGGACTCTTAGAAAAAGCCTGATGTGAGAAACAGGAGAGAGATTCCTGAGTTCACAATTGGGCTGACACAGGAAAGCAGAGAAGCCAGCACACAGACACTGCCTTGAGCACAAAGGAGACACCCAGACACCCAGAGACCTATTTTTCCTGGACACAGAGGTCCCAGGAACCTGCAAGAGACTGACATGGCGGGCCACCTGCTTAAGGTACTTCCTGAGACTTTGGGGTGATAGGCTGGTAATGGGAATATCCCTCCAGTTCCGCAAATAGGGTCTGGGAAAGTAAGTTAGCCCTTACAAAGGGATAAGCGGTTTGTTATTTTGTTATTTCTGTATGTTTTGCCTGGATAAAGGAACAGGCTCAATAAAGCCAAGATATCATTTCACCCTAATCGATCTCCATTATATGAACCCCTGCACACATCTCTTACAGCAACCAAGCCCAATGTATATTGTATTTTGCAAAGAAAGTTGAAAGTAGAACATTTTACAATGTCCCCAAACCCGCTCCCACTTAAATTTGAATTGTTATAGCATTTTTAACTGTACTGAACTAGAGCCTAATTCACTAAACAGCAGTGGCAGTTAGTGTTACTAATCTATACAGAACTTGAGCTAAATTAGCATAAGGGCTACTGGGTACCCTTCACAAACTAAACAATCTGCTACTGCACACAAAATTAAAGAAAGACACTTATCAGTTGTTTTATTCAAATGTAGCATGTGATGTTCCCTCAGATAACACAACACATTGCATTACAATGCAGAATATCACAGAGTTTGTATAGGATTTATTGGCAGTGATGGTTCAGAGCAGTGTTTCCCAACCTGGGTTTCCGCTGCACCCTGGGGTTCCATCAGAAGATCAAAAGGGAGCCGCTGGATTTCTCAATCTCCCAGAGCATGGAGAGAGCAGGGCTGTTGCTAGGTGGCTGGGCAGTTTCCTCCACTCTGGTTTGCTGCATTACCCAGCAGCAGCCAATCAGTAGGTGGTGTCATGAGCCAGGGGGTGTGGCCAAAGCAGAGGCGGAAGCAGCATGGCCAAGAGAGAGGCGTGTCTGTGTATTTGTTCTGTCTTGTTTCTGTCTCCTGTGACTGTCTTCCCCCTCTGTCTCCTGTGGTAACATTGTGTCTTCTTTTATGGATAACATCCATACAGGGTACAAAAATAAATCTTTATTCTGTCCCAATTTTGTAAAGGGCCCTCATTTGTGCACTTTTGAAAGATTGGTGGAAAGAGATTTAGATATTTTATCTAAGGGTGTTTCATTTGGAGCACACCCCACCAATCTCTCTTTATCTGAACGCAAACAATTGAGTGATTTACAAAAACATAAGTCACTCATAATCAAAACTGCAGATAAAGGAAGGGCCATAATTATACAATCTTCAAAGTCATATGAAATTGAAGCTCAACGCCAACTTAGTGACATCGTGTCATATTCTAGGTTACCATCTAATTCCACAGTTTCATTTAAGAGAGAACTGGTTGAGTTGTTAGAATTGGGGAGAATCTTGCAAGTCATAGACAAAAATGAATATGAATTCTTGTTTACTCCGTATCCCATCGTGCCAATATTCTACCATCTCCCAAAGATCCACAAATCACTGGAGAACCCTCCGGGGCGCCCCATAGTCTCCAGTATTGGATTTTTGGGAGATAGTCTCTCTCAGTACGTTGATTCGTTCCTGCAACATCTGGTCAAGCTTCTACCTTCATATATTAGAGACACAGTAGATCTCATCAAGTCATTAAAGGAAATCCAATGGTCTAAATCTTACCATTGGGTGACAATGGATGTCTCATCTTTATACAGCATAATTGACCATGACCAAGGGATGGCTGCTGTTCAACACTATCTACACAAATCAGATTTATCGGGAGCACAAATTTTTTTTCTGTTAGACTCTATTAAATTGTTATTAAATCACAATTATTTTATGTTTGATGATCACTTTTTTCTTCAGTCACGGGGCACTGCTATGGGGACTTCCTTTGCCCCATCTTATGCAAATTTATTTATGGGTTTTTGGGAGAGCACTCACATTTATGGCAGTAATAATTTATTCAGGGATCACATAATTTTCTTTAAAAGGTATATCGATGACCTGATCCTGATCTGGGACGGTAATATTGATATGTTAGGCACATTCATCGATATACTAAATACTAACCAATTTAATTTAAATTTCACTTTTGAGAATCACCCCACAAGCATTAATTACTTAGATGTACATTTATATATAGATCTATCCTGTACCATCCAGATGGAGGTTTTCAGGAAGGTCAACTCACGAAACACCTTTCTGAGATTTGACAGCAGTCATCCAAGGCCACTGATAAAAGGAATACCAAAAAGTCAATTTTTGAGATTAAGGATGTTGTGTTCCTCAGATGAGACATTCATTCACCATGCTAGGGGCTTGACGAAGAGGTTCAGAGAACGGGGATATGATGAAATGACCGTAAAATGTGCGTTCGACAATGCATTTCAACTGAATAGATATAGCCTTATCGCTACATGTGGAGATAAATCACGAACTAAGAAATCAAAGAGAAATACAAATAAAAAGAACAACAAGATCAATGATTTTGATACTCCACTTTTTATTACCAGATTTAGCAATCAGGCACAATAGGTCAAAAAGATCATACAAAAGCATTGGAGTGTTCTAAAACTTTCTTAGCGAGCTCACCCCATTTATCGAACAAGGTCCAAAAACAGTTTTCACTAAAGCTAAAACATTGGCCAATTACCTTTCCCCCAGCCTTTTTTCATCCACTGACTCAGGAGTATCCCTGACTAGAACTAGAGGCTTCTTTAGATGCGGCAAATGTAAAATCTGCAGATATGCATGCCCAGCAAAACATCTCACTGTTAAGAAAATGAAAAAAACATATATGATCAGGTCCTTTATAAATTGCAACACACAATTTGTGATCTATTACATTTGGTGTAAATTTTCTAAGGCAGCGTTTCCCAAATGGTGGGTTGCGACCCGGCACCGGGCCACGGCACTAAAATTGCCGGGTCGCAGCGAGGCTGGCCGCGCGGTGTCTCCTGTCCCCCGGCACCAAAATTGCTGGGTCGCAGCGAGGCTGGCCGCGCGGTGTCT
>WSYH01018453.1:0-10976 GCA_036426205.1 Ascaphus truei
GCAGTGTTGGGAGGGGGTGGGACTATAGGGGTACTCCCAGGATGAGATTCAGGTTTGGGGTTTGGGCTGCGTTTTGCTAATAAGTTAGTGGCACACCCCACAAAGTAATCATTGAATGCATTTGCAATGTCAGTGGGGTTTGTCAGAGTAATATCCCCCTTAGTGATATTACTTGGTTGTTGATGGTTAGGAGGCTGGAATATATTGTTGATAACCTTCCAGAAGTTAGCTGGGTTTGATGTATTCTGGAGGAGATTGTCAGAGTAATATTGTGCTTTTGCATGCCTTGTTTGCCTTGTGCACACGTTCCGCAGGCATCTGTAGTGATTGAGATCCTTGGTAGTGCCAGTTACTTTGTAGCTTTTCCACAAGGCATCCCTGAACTGGTAGAGTGCTATAAGGTCAGGTGTAACCCATGGAAGGTGGGCCCCCCGTACCCTTATTTTGCGTAGTGGAGCATGGGTATCGCAGAGTTTTAAGAACTCGGATTGGAAATAGTCGAGCGCAGAATCGGGGTCGGGAATTAAATCGATTCTGTGCCATGGGCAGATGGTAAGGTCATCCAGAAACTGTTGTGGGTTAAAGTTTTTAAATGTTCTAGTGAGGAGAACTTTGGGGCTTGAATGGGGCGGTTTAATTTTCCTTACACAGTATACTATTGCATGGTCACTGAAAATGTCAGGAAGGATGCCAGAGGATTGGATTCTGCTGGGGTTAGAGGAGAGAATCCAGTCTAGCAAGGAATGGTTATGCGACTTCAGGTTTATTCGTGTGGGTTGGGAAATGAGTTGCGATAGGTTAAGTGACTTGAGTTGTATCTGGATTTTGTGGTTTTTAGGGTCAAGCCAATTGAAGTTGAAATCCCCAAGAACTAGCAGCTCACTCTTCTCATTCAGAGAGGAAATGGAGGCAAGAAATTGGGTGATATCAGTCAAGGATTGTAGAAGGGCTTTAGGGGGGCGGTAGATGCCAGCAAGCAAGATGGGCTTAGAAAAGGGGAGGCAGATTTTGCCAACTAGAGTTTCAAAAGAGGGTGGACTTGGTGGGCAATGTAGCAGTGTAAATTGTAAGGTGTCTGCAATATAAAATAACACCCCTCCTCCTCTCTTTGACCTATCTCTCCTAAAAATGGAGTATCCCTGAATGGCGATATTTGCATCTGGGGTTTTAGAGGATAGCCATGTTTCTGTAAGAACGATGGCTTTGGGTTTATGCATAAGGCACCATGCCCTTAGTTCGTCTAGTTTGGGCAGCAGGCTCCGGATGTTTATATGGGCGACAGATAGCCCTTTTTGGAATTTAAAGGTGGAATTCTCAGGGGCATGGGACAGAGCTGAAATGGGAGGACCTGGGTTAGTTTCAATATCACCTGCTAAAGAGAGTAATAGTATGAGTAGAAATTTGGGTAGTTGTTTGCAAGTTGTAAATTTGTGGTGTTTTCCATTTGAGTGTGCGGTGGTTGGTGTGCTGGTTTTTAGAGTTCTCCACCAACATTCAGTAGATAGTGCAAGGCTTTTGAGTAGTCCAGGGTGTATGGTGATGTTGGGTGCGGGCCAGGATGGAGGAGTTTGTAGTGGATAGAGGGAGTAACATCTCCATGAGGCCAGGAGAAAGAAAAAAGTTAAAATACATAGCTGGTTCATGATGCCAGAGGTAGGCAGTGTTGCATGGAGCTGTTATGAGCAGAGTGAGTGTGTGCAGACTAAACAGCAGGGGTGAACCTGTACCTTGTCATGTGTTTTGCTGCATTGCAATGCTAGAGTCAGTTCAGGGTTTCAGTGTTTTGTGCAGTCAGATTTGGGAGAGGCTGCAGTGAAAGAAGTTGTAAAGGGGTGGGGGGTTAAACTATGCAGGCTAACAAGCTTGGGATCATAGTGTGATCTGAATAGCTTACCATTTGTTGTCTTGAGTTAAAGAGTTTGCAGAAAAGAGCAGTCCCCAGTCACCTCTAGTCAAACTGTAGTCTAACTGTATCACTTAAAAACCTCACTTTAAATGCCTCACTGCCTAATGCAGTTCCAATAAGCTTGGTCTACTTTGACACACTGCAACAAAGAGAATATACCTGTTGTCTTTTTAGCTCCCCATGGGCAATTTTTGCTAATAAAACTTTTTTATTTTTTCTCATTTGATCTTGCCTCAAGTTCTCTTTGTTGCAGTGCTCTATGTTTTTTTCTTTTACTGCTTTGGACTTCTTTGACGAGATGCACGCAAGGATGAATCATATGGCTTCAATCAACAGAAGCGGTCCGTGAGTAAAGTGAACATTTCCTTACGTTGGCTCACTGCCTATGGAATTTGGACTGACTGACCTAGAGTTGCTGGTTGTCTTTTAATCCCCTATGTTGTCCCAGATTTCTGTGAGACTTCAATTGGTTTCTATTCCAGCATACTTTTCATTTGGTCTGATATTGCAGTTTCACATATGGACTTCATCCTAATTGTTATGTAAAGGACTCAGATATCCTGTCCTTGAATGCAATTAGACTACAAGATTTCCTGTAGCATCCCATGGAGATTCGTTTTTCCTATATACTGGTAGATATTGGATATTGAAGTAACTGAAGTCGCTTGGCCATTCTTAGGACTTTCAAAGAAGATAAATCCTTTGGCCATATGCTGTCAATACTCGAAAGATATCCACATTCTGCCACTGTTTTCCCTTGTAACTGGTCGGCCTGGGACAGAAGACAGAATGATGGCACAATAATGCCCTGAAATATATGAAAATCTGAGACCACTCACCTTGGATTGGAAACGTGGCATGGTTCCCATCACTATTTTAGTGAACTCGAAAGTACTGCAGTTCACCCAACTCTACGTGCTCTTGTAATTGCCATTACCTTGATGTAAGCAGTGTTATTGGTAGATCAGGCAATGGTCTGAAAACAGATTATGCAAGTTATTGCAGAACTAAATTCAAATCCCACAGATAAAGAGGAATCCTTGTTGTAGAAACTCAAAGACAGTTGAAACATTAAATCGGAAAGGTTCCACTTTGCGTAGGCCGTGCCAGTTAACAAAAAATATACAGATTCAATCATATATTTTCGATGTAACCTGCTTTCTAGACCGCATTAAGGTAGTTATAACCTGGTCTGAGGGAACTTTAGCTTTTAGTGATCTGCTCTCATGCCGTCAATTTTAGAAATTGAGTGTTCGGATGATGAATAGGAGAGGACCCTGACTCAACAATATTGGGAGTGGAGATAGAATCTCTGGCACCTCTACAGGCTCATGAGAGCCACAAACCAGGTTTACCTGGGCCAGTAAAGAGTTATTACTATCATTTTTGCTCTGTCCATCCAGATCTTGTTCATTACTGCTTGCAGTAGTGGAAAGTGAGGGTATATGTAACCTGCACTAACAGATGCTATTGTTAACGCACTGCCCTTTCCAGATGAAAACAGCACTTAACACAGTGTTAGTGAGCTTGAAGATAAACATTAGCGCGTAATGCGGTGTTAACTTAAGTTAACACCTCACTAAGTTAATAACGGACCTCTGTGCATCTGGGCCTAAATCTGTTTGTGAGAGAACTTCAGCTGATCGCGTAAGCATACCATGCCACTGCTCTGTGAGTCCTCCATCTCGTTACATATTTATTATTTATTTATAAAATGTTCTAGCAGGAAATAATACATTGAATTGAGTGTTATCTCTCATTTTCAAGTATGTCCTGGGCACGGAGTTATGGTGACAATACATGGGTACCGTAAATTGAAGAGTTTATACATTAAATTTAGACATTTCTTAGACAGTTAGAGATAATATATGATTATGGGCATATGTAACAGTTATAGATAAGATAAAAATGAGAGACAGCTCAAGTCTTGCAATTACTTATACAGTACTGGCGGCGGTTTAGTCTTTGGTCGGTTGCTCCAGTCATGCGGTGCACGGTAATAGAAGGGGGAGAACCCGGATTCCTTATTGAAACTTGGATTTTGCAGTGATGCGTGCTGTAGTTACATTGTAGGACAAAGTGGCATATTAAGTTGTAGAGGGTGTATTTGGGGTTCTGTACCATACGCTATGTGCCCTTAGTCTATAATTAGGCATTATCATCTGCTGTGCGATGCGTTTGCTGACCAGCAGACTTAGGGAGGATTTGTTCCTATAAAGTACACCTAGTTTGCCATAGGTTTTGGATGTCAGAGTATCAATATGCAACCCGAATGTTAAGTGGGAGTCAAGCCATATGACCAGATACTGTATTTAAAACTAGTGACAGGGGCAAGGATGGTGTTAGAGTTGGTTCTGATCTGAAGCTCTGTCATTGGAAGCTTTAGAAATGTAGCCTTAGTCCCAAATACCATCAATACAGTTTGTCTCTATTTAAAAACAGTTTGTTTTGGGAAATCCAATATTCACGTCTTGAAAATTAGATTGAAGTATGTGTCTAAGGTTTATGGACTAGGGCTGTGTGCATATAAGATTGTGTCATCTGCATAGATGGGCATTAAAACAGCCTTAAAAGCTATAGATAGATCATTAATTAAGTCTGAAAAAAGTAGGGGCTCCAGAACAGAGCTTTGTGGGACCCCCCAGGTGATATCTATGGGGTTAGAGGCCGAGAGACACATATTGGGATCTACCCGATAGGTAGGAGTGAAACCAGTTTAAAAAGTGTATTCCCCTATTCCAGAGCATTGAAGCTTGTTTTACAAGAGAACATGATCCACAGTGTCAAAAGCCTTTGCAAAATCTAGGGATATTGCACCAGTAAGTTGTCCCAGTTCCATTCCACTCTGGATTTCATTGCATAGCTCTAAACTCTCATGTTGTGTTCTTATGTCATCAGATCTAACACTGGTTGGCCCCACTATCTGATCTAACACCTGCTGATTTAATTAAAACTCTCCTGTTTGTACCCAGGGCCTGTTTTAGATGTTTGCTGCCCATAGGCTGCCACTTACCTTTTTGCCGTCCTACTTCTTCTGCAGCGTCAAATGACGCTGTGACGCTGGACTGTCCTGTATTTGGACACTGTTCAGTAAAAAATTAGCGGTAATACTGGACATATATGTGTTTGGTATTACCTCTCTGGACACAGTGACCTGACCTGATTGGCTTGGGGGGCTGCAGGATTTCCACAAGCAGGGAGAAAGCAGAGCTGTTTTAGGAGGCTGGACAGCTTTCTCCATCTTGATTGGCTGCATTACCCAGCAGCAGCCAACCAGGAGGAGGTGTCAGGAGCCTGGGGGTGGGGCCAAAGACAAAAAGGAAACAGCATGGAGCAGAGAGAGGTAAGAGGGGTGGGTGTGTGTGTCTCGAACATGGTGCTCCTTTCACCATTGTGTCCAGTATTTTTGGAGAAGCCATCTGGCAATCCTATATGTATGTATGTATGTATGTATGTATGTATGTATGTATGTATGTATGTATGTATGTAAGTATGTATGTATATATATATATGTATATATATATATATACATATATATATATTGAGTAAGGCAGTTGGCACTCACGTGGAGTTGGAGTATATGTTGGTGCTTATCCCTTAGAGGTAAGATAGCTAAGGTATTTTCACTGGACAGCTGTGCAGCGATAACGAGACAGCACACAAAGGTAGTAGTTTAAAAAAAACTGTATTGAAGTATGTGGCATACACACCGACGTTTCGGTCCTCACAGAGGGAGTGGACAGACAGGGTGATCCTGTCAGACATATATACCCATGTAAGCCCTCTGCAAAGATCCACCCCGTCTCTGCAACCGCAGCGGACGGAACTTAGGAGACACCCTTACACAGGCGGACCCGGTGACTAAATATGCACCAACCACCACATGGCTGTCAAGAAAACCTGGGGCATTTTACTTCCATGGCTGCATTAATTGCCAGTTTATGCAAACTGGACTGACTTTTGCTCATCCCCACAGCGGTAATGCTATCAAAATCAGGAACTACCTCAATTGTGAAACTCGCTTTGTAGTATATTTCATCAAATGCCCTTGTGGCTTATACTACATTGGAAAAACTACCAGGATGTTTAAAGAAAGGATTTCTATCCACAGATCTACCATCAGGAAAGCCCTACAGGGCACCAACATAGATGACGATCTGAATTACCTACCAGTGGCCAGACATTTCAGAAAAAACAGACACAGCCTGGCCTGGCAACCCTTCAGGCAAACAGCCCTTCACGTGGTAGGGACCCCAACAAACTACTATTACAGCTTGAGGCTAGGATGATCTTTGAATTAAAGACAATGGCCCCTTATAGCCTCAACGAAGACCTGAAACTAGGATGCTTCCTGTAGTACAAACTACTGCTTGCTTGACGGATTTCATTCAACCCCCCCCCCCCCCCCCCCAGCCCCCCAGGACAGACTTCTCATGGCTGTTACGATTGTGCTTGCCACAAACTGGGACAGGACCGCGGGGCTGAGGTGGGGTTATATAATAACCGACCTTAGTCCGCGCAGACTGATCCGGAGTGCGCAGTTCGTAGTCGTACGTAGCAGGGTCAGGATTGGAGAAGGCAGCATCGTCGTTATTCAAGCAGGAGTTCGGCAACAGGTAGTCAGAAGTTCCCCGCTTCAGCTTAGGAGCGTGAGCGCGGGAGTGGCCTCTTCGTGAGGAGCGGCCTCGGCCCATGACGCCGGTCTCAGCAGGAGGAGACAGCAGGCTGGCCGAAGTACACCGCAGGGCAGCGTCGGGAAACCAACGCTTCAGCACAGAAGTCAGGAACGGGCCCCCGCATGGGACTAGCAGGTGGCCTCAGAAAACAACGCTTCAGCAGAGAAGTCAGGAACGGGCCCCCGCATGGAACTAGCAGGCGGCCACAGGAAACAACGCTTCAGCAGAGAACTCAGGAACGGGCCCCCGCATGGAACTAGCAGGCGGCCTCAGGAACTAGGAACTAGGGATAAGAACTAGAGAAGTTAGTACACCAGGATACAAGCCAGAGCGGCTTGTGGCAGAGACTGTAACGTCCAGGGTAGGAATTATGCTCGGCACTGTTTCAGTGCCAACGCCCAGGATATAAAGGGCGGAGATCCAATCACAGGAGGAGGGTGTGTGAGCATTCCTCCAATGATAGGGCACAGAGCAGAAGCTGCAATAAGAGACAGCACATGTGCCATTGATTGCCAGAGGAATCTTGCAACTGCAGATGTCTGCAAGGCTATAGTAAAAGCCAGGAGTGGATTCCTTACAGTAGCCCCCCCTTTAGGTGAGACCTCCAGACGAACAAGGTCCATCACAGATTTGGGGGACATGGAGTTGTTTCTAAACCTCCTTAGGCGAGAGGTGGTGTTGAAAGCCCACGGTTTGTTGGGATTCCTTACAGTGCTCCCACCACTGGGTGAGAAGCCTAGGTGGGCAGGACCATTCATAGGTCTGGGAGACATTGAGTTGTTCCTGAAGTGTCTCAGGCGAGATTTAGGTCCAAAATCCAGGTGTACATTGGCGAGTGCCGCAAAGAACAGTGGTGGCACTGCGGTTTTTGGAACACAGGTAATGGGACCAGGGAATTCCGGAAAAGGGACATCAGAAGGGCGGCAGCCAGGTGTCCGGTGCATAGTAATAGTCCAAGAATACGGAACACAGGACACTGATTGTCGGACAAAAATGACATTGGGGAATTCGGTGCAGACAATGGCTTTGGTGGAATCAGCATGTAAGAAGTTGCTAGCGTCTGTACCTCCCAAGGTATTCAGGGCGGTGGTTAGCGAGGTTATTGGGCGGGCGGGTTCACTGCAAGATATTGGAGCAGTAGTCTTGATACGAACCAGGCTTGTAATCCCAAGCAATTCGAGAGAGCTGGTAGTAGTGTTTACGTAATTGTTGGTTGTGGTACATGCAATTGCAGGATCCGCCTCCTTTGGCCTCTGAAATTTTGGGGGAATCAAATCCGAAGTTATGGCCTTGGCGAAGGGCATAGTAAGCATCATGGAGACAGTAGGGGATAGCACGTCCAAACCCATAGTGGGGCTATCAAGAACAGGGATGGACGCCTCAGGCAAAGCAAACAGGTCCAGCATGAGTATCTTCGTCCTAGAGAATGAAGACATGCAATCCAGAAAGGGCACTTCAGACACTGCACAGAAACCTGCAAGTAAAGACTCTGTTTGAAAGGTGAGAAAACAGATCTTATCCGAGAAAGCAGGAATCCAGGTAAGCGGTGCAACCAGCTTAGGAATAGAAGTCTTGGGGTTAACACTGGGTACCACCAACACAGAGAAGGAAAACAGAGAACTAGAGCTTGGCTTAGGAGTGGAGGTCCCAGGTACCCAGGTCTCGCCTGATACTGTGGGAGAAGAAATGCGAGATATTACTGTTTTAAACATAGGGTTCTTAACATCGGTAGCCCCAGGCACCTCCCTGAGAGGTAACCCAAGTTTTGTAACAGGACAGTCAATAGTAAGTACCCCAAGTATTGTGGGAGACACAGGGAAATATAAGTCCATTTTAAAGACGCGGTCTTTTGAAAAAATAGACACAGCGGGTATTACTGAAAGTTCCAAATGCGATACCCCTGAGTTCGTGGTAGTAGACATACAGTCAGTAGTGGATACCCTGAATACTGTGGGCGAATCAGCGTGAAACAGTATTATTAAAGGAGTGGGTATCCCAGACTTAAAGTCATCTTTAATCATCCCGGAGGCTGTGGCATGATCCATGAAAGAAACTGGGGTAGACTTTCCAATAGAAACAAGGGACATCTTGCTTGTCACTGAAGTGGGTGATTGAAAACCAGCAGGAACTGAACTAGCTGCTGTAATAAGATCAGAGAACATTGTGCTTGTTTCTGAATTGGGTCGCTGAGAATCCCTAGTGAGAGCATCAGACTCCATAGAAGACTCAGTGACAGGGGTCTTAGAACCAATTAAAGGAATTGCAGGTATCACAGACTTAATAGGAGAAATACCTTGCAAAACAGGAATCTTAGTAAAGGTGATAGGCATCTCACAGACTACCACAGAGGTGGAGAGCAGGCAGTCAGGCTCTACCTCAGGAGTCAGAGAGAAGCCAAGGGTTAACACAGGGAGTGCTGGGGAGACCCTAGAAGCCATAAGGGGAGACTCAGGGCGTAGTAAGGGATCAGGGGCAGATAAGCTGATCTCTGAAGTGATAGCCTGAGGGACCGTAGAAGGGAGGCTAATAGCTGTCACCGGTCCCAAGGAGACAGACTTAGAGTCAAGGACAAGAAGTGAACTAGGGAAGGTTGCTTCTACAACAGAAGTTTTAGCAGCGGCAGAGCTTAACTCAGCGGCTGCTGGATAACCTTTAACTACAGTGAGAAGGGACTGCAGGTTCACAAAATCAGGGGAAAAGGGAGTTTGAAATTTGAAAACATGATCCTTCAAAAAGGAGGGCCCTAACTGTAATTGTACTAAGGGAGTCACAGCAGATACGCTGATCTCAGAAGGGGTCACTTGGAAAGGGGCATAATATGTACTGTTCGCTTTTAACCCTAGGATTTGAGAAGAGGAGAACACAGACAGTACAAGGGGGGCAACCACAACTGTGCTGGTCTCTGAAGTGGGTATTTGGGAAAAAGTGTCTGGGACATCAGAAACGACTATAGATTCCACGGAAAGGGGTCTATGCTCAGAAGCAGGGATTTCAGCTCTCTGAGTGACAGACTGGGTCAGCGACATACCTAGGAGTGGGGATTCTGCTAACAGGCTTAGGGAAACAAACGGTTCCAGAATACTTTTAACTGGAGCAAGTATTATTGCCGAAAGTTCAGGGGGCATAGCCCCGAGAATTTTAGCTGAGTCAGGGGACATAAGGGGTTCATCCTCTGAAACTAAGGAGGTGCCCTTGACTGGCGGACTACAAGGATTTACCAAGGGAGGTTCACAGGGCTGACCTGCAGGGGTTAACATAGGAAAAACCTCAAGGGTTAAGTTAGGCTGTACCTGAGAATCAGGAGAAGATACGCTAGTCTCCGAGAGTGGGGACATAGGGTTTTCAGCTTCTTGCCCTAGAGACCTCAGCTTAGTCTGCGGGATACAAGGGTTAACAATGGGGACCTCAAATAGCAGACTAGCAGGTGTTAAAACAGAAATAACCTCGGGAACAGAGCTTAGAAATTCTGGTTTAGAACGAGAGGGCAAACAGGATTCATTTTCTGGTGCTAGGGAAGACACACTGACCTGGGGGATGCAGGGTTTTACGGTGGGAGATTCATAGGCCTGACTAGCAGGGGTTAAGACAGGAATAACCTCGGGGAAAGAACCCAGGGACGTTAACTCAGGACTAGGGACCGTGGCAGCTTCTTCCTTAACAGGGAGTGACAGGGAGATGGTTTGGCCTTTCTTAGGAGAGGGTGGTAACCCCACAGGTTTAGTAACAGGACGGGCAACATAGAAATTGTGATTAGAAAGTGCGTAGGCAGCGAGAAGAGGGTCCCGCTCACTTAAGATTAGGTCAAAATCTTGGTATAACACACGGGCGGCATCTAGAATCTGATCTAGAGTCTTTCGATCTGGGGTGGAAATAGCAAGGTGCATCTGGGAGGACAGGGCCTGTTGAATCTTTCTTTCCTCTTTAAATTGCTGAGATCTAGTAAGGAGTTCTTTACGAATCAGTCTTTCCAGAGGGGTTAAACCTTTATATAAGAACTCACTCTCAGGCGGAGGCAGTCTCTCAAACAGGTATGGTCTTCCAAACAGGGACTGGTCCGCAGCCTGGGACATAGGTACAGTAAAAAATTTACCAACCCCCGCCACGGCGCGGTCCGGTTTTGTGGGGCCGAGCATACTGTTACGATTGTGCTCGCCACAAACCAGGACCGGACCGCGGGGCTGAGGTGGGGTTATATAATCACCGACCTTAGTCCGCGCAGACTGATCCGGAGTGCGCAGTTCGTAGTCGTACGTAGCAGGGTCAGGATTGGAGAAGGCAGCATCGTTGTTATTCAAGCAGGAGTTCGGCAACAGGTAGTCAGAAGTTCCCCGCTTCAGCTTAGGAGCATGAGCGCGGGAGTGGCCTCTTCGTGAGGAGCGGCCTCGGCCCATGAC
>WSYH01018454.1:0-10975 GCA_036426205.1 Ascaphus truei
ACGCGACTCGGCGAACATCTTTACCATACACCAATGCTGTTTAACATATGATATCTCGTAAGCCTCCAATTTTATCATTGTCGGATAAAAGTTTGGCATTTTATTTTTGACTCTGTGTCTCTGTCCTGGACGCACTTTCCTCCTGATTTTTGCTCCTTGTTGCTAGTCTATGGATGAAGTGTACACCATCTAGCATCTTATGCTCTTAAGAGAGCTCTACCATTTTTAAGTGTATTTTACTATTACGTTTTGCACTATGGTATTTTATTTTTCCTATAGGTAATGATGCTCCCCTGACTTACTCTATTTTGTGCTTTCTGTGGACAATTGAAACAGTCATTTCAGGGTTTGAGTTTTTTCCTATATCACTCATTGCACTTTATTTTGATTACATAGTCACTATACTCACTGCATGTTTGTTTATAAGTGTTGAGCGCCATCTAGTATTTCTTGTGTATAACACAAAAATACAAGCAGATACGGTTTTCAGATGCCATAAGACAAGGGACATTTGATCCGGCACCAGACCTGTCCAGCGGTTCGAACTTGCAAGAGGGGAGATATACAGGATCGCCAACATCTCCTTACCTCTTCCTCTCTTCTCTCTCCCCCCCTCCCCCCCACACTCAACACAAGTGCCCTGGTGGAGACTAGTCTTGGGCCTAGGAAAGCAGTCAGCTGTCCTGGAAGTATCTAAGGGCGAGTAATGGGATGATGGGACATAGGCACGCATTAGGGCAATTTTAGGGTGATAGAACCAGTGGAAGAGAAGATGAAGGGCAAGCATGGAAATGGTAGAAAATGAAGATCGGGGTTAACCCTGTTGCACCACATTTCTCTGCAATGCCTTGCTACCTGGTAGTGAATGGTTTAAGACACGAGGGGTTAAGAGGCGGTGAGGATGGGGAAGGGGTTAAAACTCTCCAGGTGACCAAACAGGCCAGACGCTCCCCCCCCCCCCCTTCCACTTGCTTCAACAGAAGCGTGGCCAGAAGAGAGGAAGAAAGGGAGTGAGAGGAATTACCATAATATGTATAAAAGGTTGTTCGTGTGGTCTGGCTTACACCATAAATTCAAAATAAAAAATAAATAAATAATAATTAAAAAAAAAAAAAAAAGACATTCGTAATTAGAAAAAACTGAAACGCACGGTAGACTAGAAAAATAAATAAAATGTTATACTTTATCTATGTGTACAATACATCTACATCACAACTTACCTTGGCTCTGTGTTCAACATTGGCTTTTCGATCTAAAAGAAGACTCACAACCTCTGCTCTACCTTGAAAACAAGCAAGTGTGAGGGCTGTATTCCGATTGGTTTCAATCTGAGCATTAATGTCAGAACCCATATCAAGCAGCAGTTTAACTGCAGGAACGTGCCCATTCATTGCAGCCAACATCAGAGGGGAAATCCCTAATTTACTGCCAGTTCTGTAAAGGAAACAATTATAGTAGTTCATGTAAGATTCATTGGAAATCAGACATTCATGCTATAAAACAATTGACTGTTGAAGTTGAATAAATTATTATAATTAGTTATGGTGACAAACAACCCATTTTGAAAAGAATCAGTTTAAGTGCACCATTTAGGATTATAGACAATTTTTCACACATCACACTATTTAAGAGTACAGGAGGTCAAAGTACTATACAAAAATCTTAACAGGGCATTTGCAGGTGTGTGTGTATACACAGAAAATCCACATTCACACTTGAAGCCTCACAAGAACACCTGCTCCAATACAAAACATACCACTAGTTGCCACACTGCCTAGAGGGAATGCGAAAAATAATCAAAGATCTGCAACCCATGCTGACAGAGGATGAAACATTAAAAGACATCTTTCACAAACTACCCATCCTTGCATTCTGGCAATCGCCACACCTCAGACAGAAGTTAATCAACAGAAAAGTTCACGACGCACTCAAGGGAGCTGAGAATGGCACAAGGCCATGCAACATCTCACACTGCATACATATATGCCAAGCTACCACAGCCAGTCACACACAATGTTAAAGGTCATACTGCTGTACACCCAGGAATGTGCCATCGATGATTAAATGCTGCAAATGTGACCAAGGA
Source organism: Ascaphus truei (assembly GCA_036426205.1). NCBI lineage: Eukaryota > Metazoa > Chordata > Amphibia > Anura > Ascaphidae > Ascaphus > Ascaphus truei. The sequence goes on from WSYH01018454.1 coordinate 2,087, forward strand.
AGCCTACTTGACTGAAGTTTTTGACTGGCTTCAAACCAGAATGAACCTACAGAGAGACAACACACCACGAAAGAAGATACTAAACTCCAGTGGGATACCACTTCTCACACAGATCATTCCATAAATGACTTAAGATCCAAATCCTCAACAGAAGGTTTAAAGGCTCTCAGCGGAAAACATTTGAACTCATAATGATCATGCTCTTGGACACCAAAAGACTACTTTATGCCGATATGGGGTTTCTTACACTATCAGAATTTTTTGTAAGATTTCTCACAATTCAACCCCTGTTCTTCACACTGCTGATGGATTTTGTGTCCTACAGTCTCTCCACATTTCTCACTACCCATGTATTGTCCTGTCTGTTTATTTACTATCCGCTCTGCCAGTCCTTCTCTCTCTACCTCATTAATAACTCATAACTTTTTATGGTTATCTTGGGTTTTATCATCAGTGTTAGTCATGGAATATTATGTAAATTAGTATTGGTTGACCTGAAGAAGAGAAGAACTCTTGAAAGCTTGTCTTATATCAATGGTTAGTTCAAATCAAAAATAAAAATGATCTAATACTGAAGTACTCATTTACTCTGCCCATTCAAAAGCAAACATCACTTTGATGTTACAAGTTATTCTACACTGTACATACTTGGCTTTCAAAGAATGGTCACAATTGCATTTTCTGAAATACTACCAGTGCCATGCGCAACCGCAGGGAGACAGTCAGATTAGGGAGGTTAATGCATGGCTAAGAAAGTGGTGTAAGAAGGAGGGCTTGGGGTTTTTAGAGCACTGGGACTCGTTTTCTGAGAGGTGGCATCTATATTCTAGGGACGGATTGCACCTCCATGAAGAGGGATCTTCTGTGCTAGGGGGTAAGAATGTTAAAAAGGTTGGAGGAGAGTTTAAACTAGGATGGAAGAGGGAAAGGAAAGAAACAGAGAATGAATTTAATAGAAGGAGGATACAAAGGGGGGTATGGAGCTAGAATGGGGGCAAGTGCAAGTTTGACAAGCATTGAGACACCCATAGTAAATAAAGATAATACTAGAAAACTTCTAAAGACTAAACCAAGTGGGCGCAGAAAGGAAGGAGCAGATAAGATAATAGCACAGGCTGAAAAAAAAAAACTGAAATGCATGCCTGACAGATAAAATGGGGGAGCTTGAATTAAGAGCTGCAAGGGAGCAGTATGATATCATAGGCATTACAGAAACATGGTGGGATGAAATTCATGACTGGGCAGTTAATTTAGAGGATTATTCCCTTTTTCGGAAGGATAGAGCAAATAGAAGAGGAGGTGGAGTATGTTTATATGTTAAACCGGATCTAAAACCTATAATAAGGGAAGATGTTTATGAAGGGAATAATGAAAATGTAGAGACCTTGTGGATAGAAATTAGCAGTGGAGGTAAAAGTATTAAGAAAATGTTTGTAGGGATAGGCTGTAAACCACCAAATACCGGTGAGATTGAGAAAGCTAAAATACTTTTGCAAATGGAGAAGGCATCAAAACTGGGTCATTTTTGCATAATGGGTGATTGTAATTATCCAGACAGACTGGGGCAATGTGATTAGCATTACAATAAAAGGAAACAGGTTTTTGGGGGGTGCTTAAAAAGACAATTATATGACCCAAATTATTGAGGAACCAACCAGGAGAGGGGCAATACTGGATTTGGTAATATCAAACAATGTAGTGATCATAACATGGTCTCATTTGAAATAAATGACCAAAAAACAGATTACTTGGGTTCAACAAAGACCGTAAACTTTAAAAAAGCAGATTTTAATAAACTGAGGGCTAATGTACAAGTAATACATTGGGATTATGTTTTTGCAGGGAAAAATGTAGATGATAAATGGGCAGTCTTTAAAACATTGTTAGCAAAGCACACTTATCAGTGTATAACCTTGGGTAATAAGTGTAAAAGAAATAAGTCAAAACCAATGTGGCTAAATAAACAGGTAGGGGAGGAAATGGACAAGAAGAGGAAGGCGTTTAGATTCTTTAAGTCAGAAGGGACAGAGACATCGTATCAGAATTATAAGCAATGTAACAAAAATTGCAAAAGGGCAATTAAATTAGCAAAAATTGATAATGAAAAAAGGATTGCAATAGATTAACCCTAAAAAGTTCTTTAAGTACATTAACAAAAAAAAATGAGAAAAGAAAATACAGGGCCCTTTCAGTGTGAGATGGGCAGGCAGATTATTGGACATAAGGAAAAAGCAGAGGTATTAAAACAAATTCTTTGCCTCTGTGTTTACCAGGGAAGAATCAATTTCAATAGTAGTGCCGCAGAAGGAAGCCACAACCTCCATATTAATGAACAATTGGTTAACTGAGGAAGACGTTCATAAGCGGCTTGAAAAAATTAAAGTAAATAAGGCACCTGGCCCCGATGGCATACATCCAAGAGTTCTCAAGGAGTTAAGCTCAGTAATAGTCAAACCATTACATTTAATATTCAAGGACTCCATTTCCACAGGCTCAGTACCACAAGATTGGCGTAAAGCAGATGTGGTGCCTATATTTAAAAAGGGAGCTAGATCACAACCGGGGAATTACAGACCTGTAAGCCTGACTTCAATAGTGGGGAAACTACTTGAAGTTATAATACGAGATAATATTCAGGAATACCTACAGTAATAGAAAACAAAAGTAATAGTCAACATGGATTTATGAAGGATAGATCATGCCAAAACTAACCTTTTTTGTTTTTTTGAGGAGGTAAGTAGGAATTTAGACCAAGATAATGCAGTTGATGTGGTCTACTTAGATTTTGCAAAGGCTTTTTCTACTGTTCCACACAAGAGGTTGGTATACACAATACAGCAAATTGGACTCAGTAATGTATGCACCTGGATTGAAAACTGGTTGAAGGATACGTAGACAACAGAGGGTTGTCAAATTGAACTTTTTCAGGTTGAGCTAAAGTCGTGAGTGGAGTACCTAAGGGATCGGCACTAGGACCCCGGCTTTTTAACTTGTTTATTAATGACCTTGAGGTTGGCATCGAGAGCAAAGTCTCCATTTGCTGGAGATACTAAATTGTATAAGGTAGTATAATCAGAGCAGGATGTAATTTCTCTACAGACGGACTTGGAGACACTGGAAATGTGGGCAGGTAAATGGCAGATGAGGTTTAATACAGATAAATGTAAGGTTATGAATTTGGGATGCAAGAATAAACTGGCGACTTACACATTAAATGGGGATATGTTGGGGGAATCTTGATGGAGAAGGATTTAGGAGTGCTTGTAGACAGCAGGCTTAGCAATAGTGCCCAGTCATGCAGTAGCTGCAAAGGGAAACAAGATCTTATCTTGCATTAAACGGGCAATGGATGGAAGGCCCCTATACAAAGCATTAGTAAGACCACACCTTGAATATGGAGTACAATTTTGGGCACCACTCCTTAGAAAAGACATTCTGGAACTAGAGAGGGCAGAGAAGAGCCACCAAATTAATAAAGGGGATGGACAATCTATTTTATGAGGAATGGCTAGCTATATTATATTTACATTAGAAAAGAGGCGTCTAAGAGGGGATATGATAACTATATACAAATATATTCGGGAACAGTACAAGGAGCTTTCAAATGAACTATTAAACCCAAGGGCAGTACATGTGATTAATCTTCGTTCACATCTAAGGGACACCACACATATTTTGCAAATCTTGGGGGACCTTCCCTGGCAATCAAATTACATTATAGTCACAGCCGATGTAACATCGCTTTACACCGTGATTTCACACTCCAAGGGATGTGAAGCAGTACGATCAACATTAGAAAGTGACAAATCTATGTCCATTCCACTGGTCAAATTCTTGATGGAGTCCATAAATTATATACTTAGACATAACTATTTTTCATTTAAAGATCAATTTTATCTTCAGACATGTGGCACCGCCATGGGTACGAAGTTCGCCCCCAGTTACGCGAACCTATATATGGGTAAGTGGGAAGACGATACCATCTGGTCTAATGAAGACCTGGGGGCGAACCTCATCCTATGGCGGCGCTACATAGACGACGTTATTTTTGTGTGGGGGGGGTCCTGTCTGTGAACTGGAATCATTCAAATTGTATCTTAACAACAACGATAGGAACTTGGTCTTTACATTTAAAGAAAGTACCAACTGTATTGAGTTTCTAGATCTACAGCTATACACAGAAGATAACATCCTAAAAACAAAAACTTACTACAAACCAGTACAGGCGAATACCTATTTACTGGCAAGTAGTCAGCATAATCCAAATTGGATTAGAAACATCCCCAAAGGACAACTGGTCAGAATTAAACGCAATTGTACTGACCCCGCTGTCTTTGACTCCCAAGCACAAGAATTAAAACAAAAATTCATTGACCGTGAGTATAATAAACATCAGTTGGACAATGCCATTAAGACCGTCACAGCTATGACAAGGTCAGACCTGTTACAATATAAACCAAAAGATAAGACAACTACAATAGGTAATACAGTGGCCTTTATTACAAAATATAGTTCACTTGCACCCCAACTAGTCAAAACATTTGATAAATATTGGGGTTTGTTACGGCAAGATGACATCCTAAAAGATTTTTTGAAAGATAAGCCGGAGATTTATTTTAGAAAAGCGAATAATTTAAAAACAAAAATATCCCCAAGTTGTCCTTTCAGCAGAGATGTCCCACACACAAGAGATAGCATCAAAGGCTATTTCCCTTGTGCCAAATGCATAGCATGCCAATATAGTGTTAAAATACAAAAATTTGTTTCAAACATTACAACAAAAGAATATGCAATCAGAACACTCATCAATTGCCATAGCCAATTTGTCATCTATTTGCTGGAATGCCCGTGTGGCTTACAATATGTGGGCCGCACGGGCAGAACACTGCAGAGAAGATTAGGAGAACACATATACAATATCAGGAGAGGCTTTGAGGCCCACAATGTGTCACTCCACTTCAAACTTAAACATGCTCAAAGTCCAATGGGACTAAAATGTCATGCTATTGAATGTCCCACATTCAGCCAAAGAGGGGGGGATAAAATTAACATCATTTCCAGGAGAGAATCCTATTGGATATTTGAACTGAAAACTCTCAGCCCTCTTGGGCTGAATGTGGAATTCGACTTGACAGCATTTCTCAAATAATAGCATTTCATAATTTACACATCAGCATTACTATTTTCCACATTTATATTTAGTTTGTTGGAGCTTGTCCGCCAACACTCTTATTAATGTGGATGCGCCTAGCCAGTATCACATATCATTAAGTATATCACTAATAATGCACAAACTTAGTTAGTACACTAAATCAATTTAATTTATTATATATTAATAATTCAATGTTGTTACACTTATAAAATTATAAATACACAAACTAAGTCACTACACCATATCAACAATTTATTACACATTTAATGTTTTTATAGTTATATTATTTTTACTTAGATTATTATAATTTTATATTCACTTATTTATCAGATTAAATCAGATTAATGAGAATCAAATAGCCGCACTATTAATTATAATCAATGTTTTAACACACTTATAAAATAATAATCACATTAAGTCTCTTGTTCAATTTAACTGTAAGAATTCCGCCCTGCCCATGTGAGATATGCCTCTCCACTTTGACCATTTCCAAATAGGACTTTATTTAGTGGTCCTATACATATGTATTGTTCTATAAATGACATGATTTGATGTTTATCACATCAAATGTGTAATTTTTCTGGCTATTATGCAATATACAACTAACAGATTGAATTGTGAAATTATCAGATTAAATTATCTAACTGTCTGTATTATTATATAACAGTCTTTATAGTGTTTAAAGAATTATCATTTGTTTATTTGATCCACTTTGTTGTAGACTTCATTATGCAGATAAAGTGTTGGTATCACTGTATTAGTAATTGTTAAAATATCTGCATCCTAATATTCATAGATTGTATTGTATCATACACATGTATAGCCTTGGTTAAGGTGCTGTATTTACTCTGACTTTTTGGTTAACATCTATATACCAATCAACCCTTTTACCAATAATTAATCCAATTAATTATATTGGGCATCAATTGGGTTTTTACAAACAATATGGTCTCAAGAAATAACAGCACAAAAACCAATTGTTATTCATGTGAGTTATTTGTATCTGTCGTTTTATTGTTATGCATGTTGTATATATATACAAGTCTTTGCAGGGCATTTATCCTTGCAGCAACTATTCATTCATTGATTTATCTATTTAATCAACTATCTTGTGTCTCTATATCTCCTTGTACCAATGATATGATCAAGGCAAATGTTTATGGACTTAATATCTTTTGGACCCGCCTTTCTGGGAGTTCCCATTGATCAATTAGAACAGTGGGGGTATATAAGGAAGCCCAACCGGTGTAGCATTTATTCCCTGACGAAGAAACACGTGATCGAGTGTTTCGAAACGCGTAGGAAGGTATTCTGGTCATCCAGGGACACCGTAGCTGAGTCAATCCGGCGGTGACGTCAGCGGAGGAGACGCGCGAAATCCACGCGGTGTTGTTGAATGCACGAGTATTCCTGAGATCTCCCCGCACGCTCTAAGCAGACGTCCGGCACCCCACAGCAGACGGATACCCCTGGCTAAAGACCCCGTACCAATGCACATGTCCTACTCCAGGACGGTGAGTAGGATTTCGGTTTTACCTCTGGTGGAGCAGCAAGGCTTCTCTCTGCTTAAATGCTGAGAAGCCCCCATCTCTTTTATTAACAGAAGATCATCCACTGTTTATTTTACAGTTCATGTTTTATTTCAATTGTAGTCACAATTGTTTTAATTAATAAATTGCTTCATTTTCCATCCACATGTCTTATATTGTCTAAAGGATAATACACTATTGTGTTGTTTGTATTTCTCTTGTCTCCCTTTCTGAGCTTATATAACAGAAACCTCAGCACAAGACTCTTGTTCCAGCCACCTATCCTCAGCGCCACAAGAGGTTTTTCTATCCAAGGGCAGTACAAATGACTTGGGGGCATCCCTTAAGGTTGGAGGAAAGGAGATTTCACCAGCAACAAAGGAAAGTGTTCTTTACAGTAAGGGCAGTTAAAATGTGGAATTCATTACCCATGGAGACTGTGATGGCAGATGCAATAAATTTGTTCAAAAAAAGTTTCGACATCTTTTTAGAAAGGTATACAGGGATATACCAAATAAGTAAACATGGGAAGGATGTTGATCCAGGGATTAATTAGATTGCCAATTCTTGGAGTCGGGAAGGAATTAATTTTTCCAGTTATGAGATATCATTGGATAAAATAACACTGGGGTTTTTTGTTTGCCTTCCTCTGGATCAATAAGTAAGTATAGATATAGAATAAAGTATCTGTTTTCTAAATTTAGCATTAGGATGACGGACGGACATGTTTTTTCAACCTCATCTACTATGTAACCATCTCAAACTGCACTATGTTCCTATCTAAAAATGACAATACAAATGGTCATTACCTTGAATTAATTTCAGCCCCACCATTTAGAAGAATCTTGATAATGTTGACATATCCTCCAGATGCAGCCAAGCTGAGAGGTGTATAGTCTGAAACATTTCGGTGCTCCTTGTTTGCACCTCGAGCCAAAAGCAAATCAACCACCTAATGTTAAAAACATTACGACAAACTAACGTGTTGGTTAGCTTTAATCACAGTGAAATGCATAATTAGGAAGTATAATGTAGATCCTTAATTTAAAATAAATTAAAAAAAACAAAAAAACACAATGCAATGACAAACAGTGCAAGATGCCAAAAATGCATACAGTTTAAAGAGCATGTACAAAACAAAACAAAAAACATGTACAACGTACCTCTTGACGACCACCAGAGCATGCAAGAGAAAGAGGAGTATCCTTAGTACGTTCTGACTGGGCCTCAATATCAGCACCTTTGTCTAACAGAATCTCTACTACTCCAACATGTCCAGCTGTAGCAGCCAGAATGAGCGGTGTAAAACCTAATCCAGGAGATATGAAATTACTATTAATGTCAAAACTATCTGGTAAATTTAAAAAGCATGAAAAAAAATTCTAAAGCATTGAAAATACACAAAGTGTATGGATGTAAATGATTGACTAGGCCAACTAAAATGCATATGAAAATCTTGTTCAGTTTTGTAAAGTATTTGAACATTTAGAAATGACCTATGATCTATGTATCTATAGCCAATAAAAAATATCACTTGTGAGCACATTCACATGTCGTAGACAGGTTTGCAACCCTGCCTTTCACCATTATCACCTAGCATACACTGCAGCAAGGGATTATGGGAAATGACATGCAAATGGACACGTGTCTATTTTTGGCTGAAATCCATTTTTACATGGAACCCTTATAAGCAAATGCTCTGTTCACACAGCTTTTAAACACAGCTTGGGAATAGATGCAAAGCCAGTCAAACCACTCAGAGACAGCTGTTTCAACCTTTTGGCGAGTCAGTGTGAGGTTGGTTGTATTAGCTTTGCAATTATGCTAGGTGTGGTGAAAGGCAGGGTTGCAGACCTGTCTAAGACATGTGAATGTGCTCACAAGTGCTATTCTTTATTGGCTATATGCTAACGGTGGAGGTTTTTTGTTGCCTTACTCACCCACCATAACTTAAATAATGTGACACACACACGATCCCTTGTTATATAAGGCACGTTCTATAGCGCAGGCCGCGTGCGCGGATTTTTAGTTGGCTGACGTTAGTCAGCCTTTCTATACGAGGGCCGCGCGCATGCACGGCAGGGAGAGGGGAACCGACAGACAGCCATGAAGATGAAGAAATTCATCTTTTTGCGCCGTTGCCTGTGCTCAAATGTATGTATTAGTGTGTATGTATGTATGTATGTATGTATGTATGTATGTGTGTGT
>WSYH01018455.1:0-10974 GCA_036426205.1 Ascaphus truei
GTCTTGGGGGCCAAGTTTGAGAGGGGAAAGCACGAGGTGATGTACAAAAGAGCCGCACAAGGGGGGTAGAGGAATCCCCGACATCCCCATGATGCGTGCTTCTTTGTAAGCAACTGCGTGCGGATCACCCTGAGAGCTGTGACAAAGACTCCTCTGGCTACTCCATGTCCCGCCTCCTACTCCTGCCGCTCTGGAGAGCAGCTGGCGCACGCCCTGGTTCTACAAGGACGTGAAGAAGTTCGTGAGGCAGAACAATCTGGAGGGAGTAAAACCAGACCTGTGGAAGCCCAAGGTCATCTACAAATTATCAGGGCTAAAGACATCATGGAATCGGTCCCAGGTCTCCATTCCAAACACTTGGAACGGTGTGTGAGGAATGTGGCCTCGAAAAGACTAATGAACAAACACAAAGACATTGTTGGCAGGCCATACACGGGGGACTCCCTGTGAATGCGGACAAGTACCAGAGCAAACTCAGCCTCCGTCTGGAGGCACTGCCCCAGGTGCAACCCAGTGGAGGAAAGCATCATACACCTGTTCTGGAACTGCCCCTTTGCGCAGGCCTTGCGCGCCGTCGACACTGACTTAAAGGATTGTATACCGAGGAAGTGCGTCATGTACTACTCGGTGTTCCACGGAATTTTACAGGAACACACACAAGAAGGAACATCGAAGCCGGTTGGTGTCTAATGTGCTGTTTCAAAGACGTTTTTAACTATTCGCAGGGAAACGTTTTGACCAGGGGGGAAGAAGAGGATGTCGGTAAAAGACTGTCGCAGGCTGCTCCACAGCCTGCTCAAGGACTATTCCATCTTTGACGGTCCTGAGGAGGGGGACTAAACACCCCATCCCCACCCCCCTACTCCCCCCCCAAAGGTTTTTCTGTGCAATAAAGTTAGAGATAATGTTTGTATGATATGTCAGTTGTGATGCGGTGCATATGATTTATAAATGCACTGCACCGCCGTGTTCGTCACAGTTTTTTTTACTTTTGGGGATACCATTAAAAAAATGTATGTGAGTTGTGTGGGATATGCACTGCGCCGTTGTTTACGTCGCGGTTTTGTTTCGTTTGGAAAATGATTTATGTACTGTTATAATCTTGTTGTAAAGAGTCGCTGCATAATAAAGAATTTTCAAAACAAAAAGCTGTCTGTGGGTGGTTTCTGGGTATGCACCTTAACCTGGCTGTGCTCAAAGCTATGACCATGCAGCAAGCTTAAGCCTATAGGGAACCATGTTAAAATGGTTTTTGAGGCAAAAAGTGACACTGTGTGCTTATTTGCATGTCATTTCCAGAATCCCTTGCTGCAGTGGAAGTGCTGTATGCTTTGGGGATAATGGGGAAAGGTGGGGTGGCAGACCTGCCTAAGAACATGCAAATGAGCATACCGTTGTATTTGCATATTTGCTTTCCTGGGTGGAGTTTTTGTCACTTTTTTTACTCACATAACTTAACTCAGTATTATGGTATAGCCTATCCCATAGCCTATTGCATACTCAGTTAAATCAGCCCCACACTGATGAGACCCATTAAGGTCGAAACAGCTGTCTGTGGGTGGTTTTTTGGGTATGCACCTTAACCCTGGCTGTGCTCAAAGCGTGGACATGTAGCAAGCTTAAGCCTATAGGGAACCATATTAAAAATGTTTTTTGAGGCAAAAAGTGACACTGTGTGTCATTTGCATGTCATTTCCCGAATCCCTTGCTGCAGTGGAAGTGCTGTATGCTGGGTGATAATGGGGAAATGGTGGGGGTTGCAGACCTGCCTAAGACATGCAAATGAGATACAGTTGTATCTGTATTTGCTTTCCTGTGGAGGGTTTTGTCACTTTTTTTTACTCACAAAACTTTAACTCAGTATATGGTATAGCCTATCCCATAGCCTCTTTGCATACCCAGTTAAATCAGCCCCACACTGATGAGACCCATCAAGGTCGAAACAGCTGTGTAGCTGAGACTGTGCCCCCTGGCCTTGAGTCATCGTTCCGGAAGGACTTAAGACTCATGCTGCTGTTAGGGGGTACGCCATCTCAGCAGCGGGAGGTGATCAGGAGCGGACAAGGAAGAGAGATGGTGAAGGGCCGTGCTTGGGGGATCGTCCTACAGCACTTAACCCCCTTGCTGCTATAAGGGTGCCGCTCCGGAGCCAAGAAGTGATTGGGGACAAGGACGAGAGCAAAGGCGTGGACGGCAGATGGTGATGGAGGGGACAACGAAGAACACCCTCAGGTTTCTGTGGTGGAGACGCTGGAAGATCGAGTGGGACTCGCTTTATCGTGGAGGAGGTGATGAGAGAACTTACTCAAGGTGGAGTTTGAAGAAATCTTTGTTACTGGAGTACCGGAAGCAAGGGATCTTTGATTTGGCCTTCTTTCAGGAGGCAGACTGCTGGAAGGCGTATTAAAGAGTGGAAAGAAAGTGCTGGAGATCCAAAGATGCTGGGAATCAGCGTGTTGCCCCAGTTTTTGCTTGAGAGAAAGAACCGGTGATTGTACAGATGATAATGCCTTTGTACGGAAGGAAACAATTGTGCGTTTTTTGAAGCACTTTTGTACAGTCGTTAAAGGTGGTGCAGAACAAAGAAATGAATATGGAATGTTCAATGGTGAAAGAAAGTTCTGGGTTTGCCTTGGGCCAGACCCGGAGGGAGTGGGAGGGGGTTACCTACCTCGCCAGTTTTTGTTTTGAAGGAAGGGAGGCGCTCTGTGGTTTCCAGGCAGCCCCCTGGACTGGGTGACCAACTATATGACAGAGAAATGCAGGTCACTGCAAAGTGTGATATTTCTAAAAGGAGTAACTTTGACAACGGAGACAAACATTTCACGGGTTTTGGTACTGAGAAGCTAATGGACAAACGGAAAGCCTAGAGGAGAAGGTGAATCAGAGAAGAAAAACAAGGAGAACGGACTATGGACTTTTATGAAGAATTTTGGGGGAGGGGTTGGAGGGATGGTTTTTTTGGAAGCTAAGTGTTGGGCTGACAGATATGGTGGAAGACGGTTTGTCCGAGAGGAAGAGGTGTTAGGGTGGGTGAGAAAGGAAAGGAAGAGGGTAGTGGAAGACAAGTTGATAACAGAGAAGAAGATAAGGATGAAGGGAAGGGGGACAGTATGGGGAGGAGGAAATCAGTGGGAGAAGGTGGAACTGAGATCTGAGGGTAGTGGCAAGGATAGTGGGGAGGAGAGGGAGGACAGTGGAAATAAGTATAGGGTGACAACAAGGAGGAAGATGGTTTTGGGTGCAGGGGAAGAGGAAGAAAATGTAATGAAGGGGGGATTTGAGAGAAGGTAGATTAACGGAAGAGTTTGAAGAGGTCTTTGAGGAAAAACGGAAGAGAATTATAAAAATGTTTCAGCAGGAATAAGTGATGCAGTTTCGTGGGCTAAAGTTTTGCCAGGAGGGCAGAAAGGAGTGAAGAGGATGTGAGAAAAGGTTTAGATGAGTTATATAATATGTTTGTACGGGATAGTAAAGATAGATACAAGGGGTGTTGTATTATGCCGGAATGCCTTAAACTGAAAAAATGAAAGGAATGAAGTGTTTTATGTATTGAGTTTTATGATGGCGGATGGTTTTCTTATGTAATGTATGGGTGTTAAAATGTGAAACACTCAGTATATTTGTGTACATGGCGACGTTTTCAGAAATTAAGAAACATGAATTTTCTGTTAGGATTAGAATGTATTTTGTGTGAATTAACAGTGTGATTTATGATTTGCTGGAAAGTTTCTTATTTGTTCTTGAAAATGTATTATTGATTGAAAAGTTTTTATTTACTGTTTGTAAATATGGGAATGTGAATAAACATTTAAAAAAAAAAAAAAAAAAAAGATTCGCTGCATAATAAAAGAATTTTCAAAACAAAAAGCTGTCTGTGGGTGGTTATCTGGGTATGCACCTTAACCCTGGCTGTGCTCAAAGATATGACCATGCAGCAAGCTAAGCCTATAGGGAACCATGTTAAAAATGTGTTTTTGAGGCAAAAAGTGACACTGTGTGCTTATTTGCATGTCATTTCCCAGAATCCCTTGCTGCAGTGTGGAAGTGCTGTATGCGGGTAATAATGGGGAAAGGTGGGGTTGCAGACTGGCCTAAGACATGCAAATGAGCATACAGTTGTATTTGCATATTTGCTTTCCTGTGGAGGGTTTTTGTCATTTTTTTTACTCACAAACTTAACTCAGTATTATGGTATAGCAACCTATCCCATAGGCATGAAAGCGGAACACTGCCATGGAGATCTCCTGGCAGGTTCTGGTCGAAGGCGTGTATGCCTGGGCCACGTACTGCAGGACAGGAAGGATCTCGTTCAGCAGTACCAGCTTTTTCCCCTCAATGGTGAGGGGTCTGAGGCGCCACAATCCGATCTTCTGCTTCACCTTGTTCAGCCTCTCGTTCCAGCTCTTCAGGGCAGCGCCCTCGATCCCCACACCAAACCAGACTCCAAGGATTTTGAATGAGGCCTGCTCTGATGGGAAAGGGGAGGGGGTCGGCAGTCAGGTTCCAAAGCCCAAATAGCTTGGTCTCTGACTTCCCGCAGTTGACTTTTGCTCCTGAAGCTTTCCCGAAATCCTCGCACGTCTGGACCAGTGTCCTCACCGACCGGCTATCTGCGCAGTAGATGGTGACGTCATCCATGTAGAGCGAGCACTTCACTTCGCGTCTCTGGGGTCCTGGCACGACGATCCCTCTGATCTCTGCATCTCGTCTGATGCACTGGGCGAAGAGCTCTATACAACAGACAAAAAGGAGAGGTGAAAGATGGCAGCCCTGCCTAACCCCTGAGAGGACAGGGAAGGGGTTAGTCTTCCATCCGTTCACGATCGCCACACTGCAAATGTCAAGGTACATCAGCTTAACATAAGAACAGAACATCTCCCCCATCCCATACTCACGCAGCACCCTGCCCATGAAATCATGGGAGACACGGTCGAAGCCCCCCTCCTGATCAAGGGTGACCAGGGCCGCGTGTACACGGCGGTCTTTGATGTAGTGGACTGCGTCTCTGATTAGGACGAGGCTGTCTGCAATCCTGCGTCCGGGGATGCCGCATGTCTGGTCTGGGTGGATGATCTGGCTGATGACCTTCTTCAGTCTGTTCGCTAGGACTTTTGCTAGGATCTTGTAGTCCGCGTTCAGGAGCGAGATGGGATGCCAGTTCTTGAGGTCGCACCTCTCCCCCTTCCGTTTGTACAAGAGCGTCAGCATTCCTTCCCTCAGCGTTGGAGGCATCCTACCTTCTGCTTCCATTTCCCTGTAAAGCTCGAGCAGGTCCGGGCCGATCAGGTCCCACAGCTTCGTGTATAACTCAGCTGGGATACCATCTCCGCCCGGCGTCCTACCCGTCTTAAAGGATTTGGTTGCAGCGTGGAGCTCCTCCAGCGTCAGGGGGGCGTTCATGGCTGCTTTTCCTGCCGGGTCGATGGTGTTTGTAATCCCTGACAGGAATCTGTCAGCCTGGTCTCGGTCTGATGCTTTTGGGGAGTAGAGGTCTTCATAGAAATCTTTCACGACTCCCTTGACTTCCTCCTTCTCCTGCTGCACGTTGCCATCTTTGTCTCGCAGGTCCCTCAGGGGCGTGTGGGCAGTGTGGAGTTTCTTGAAGAAGAAGGCATTGCATTTCTCCCCCCTCTCAAGGTTCTCCACCTTGGAACGGAAGATGATTCGTCTGGATTCCTCCTCAAAGTGCTTTTGCAGGCTCTCCTTGGTTTCCTCCAGGTCGTCATCCACGTTCCATCCGCAGCGTTTGAGGTCATGCAGGGACTGCAGCTTGCGCTGCAGGCTCTCGAACTCCCCCTTCCTCTCACACGCCAGGCGTCTGCCCTTTGCCTGCAGGAAGCAGCAGATCCTTATCTTTGTGAATTCCCACCACTCTGCAGTGCTGGGGAAACAGGCCTTTTCTTCTTTCCATGCTGTGTATGCTGTTCTCAGCTCCTCCATGATCTCCTCCCTTTCCAGCAGTGCGCAGTTCAGCTTCCAGGATCCTGGCCCTGGGGGGAAACCTCTTCCCAGGCGCCCCTGGAGATGAATGGCTCTGTGGTCAGAGAAATGTACTGCGACCATGGAGTGCTGTCTGTGCTGTACCTGCTTGGTGGTGAACAGGAAGTCAATCCGAGAACGCACGGAACCATTTGGGTGGCACCAAGAGTAGTTTGCGGCGCCTGCTCCCATAGATCCCACAACGTCCTTCAGGGATGCCTCCCCAATCATCGCCGTGAGTAGCCTGGACGTCACATCTATCTTTGATGATTTGCTGGGGGGCACGCGCCCCCCCACCTCAATCGTGCAGTTGAAATCCCCACCCATCACCACTGCCCTGGAGGTTGCGAGCCAAGGGCGAAGGTGCTGGAAAAGTTCCATAGGTGTGCGCCTGTTTTTTTCTCTTTTTCTTTCATATATATATATATATATATATACTGTGCAGTATTGCAGCCAGCGGGAATAAAATGCTTCAATCCCTGCCTGGAAAATAACGCAATGCACTCGGGCAGAAAACAGTCACAAACCTCAATACACCCGAGTATACCCGAATTCGTGGGACTAGCCGAGCTCGAATAAAGTGTGTCGCCAGTGTATCTACCACCGCTCCCCTATATTTGGAGAGATCCCTCTCTGTCAGCATACACCTCCCCTGTGCTAGAGAGTTCCCCTGTGGTTTAAGCAGGAGGCTTTTCAACCTGACTGATGAGCCAGGTGGAGTTTGGGTAATTGTCTGTAGCAGCAATTAACCAGCTTCCTGCTGCACTCATCAGCCAGATACAGACTTCCAATTTGGAGCCCTATTTAGACAGGGGTTAAGGCCCTGTCACATACCCTCCCCGTTTCTGGGTAGCTCGGGCAAGCCACAGCTGAAGCCCATCCCTCCACTTTCACTCTAAACAATTTTGCAACTCGAATGAGAATGCGTGAAGGGAGAAAACCCCCAGTCACAATGGGACTGGAGCCCTTTCACCAGGTAACCTGTGTCTCTTCCAGGTGCTTGAAATCAGTGTGTTTTAGTCACTCAAGGAGGACTTTTGCCAGCATAGTCTTTCCATGATGTAGTTAGCTTCCTCATCTCCACAGAGGACTCTTTGTTCAAGCTCCTTAGGTGACCACCTGCATCTGGTTCAGTATTAATGATCGTGAGTGGTTCAACATGGGTGGAGATTTCATCTACTCTGATTGATCCCATGGCATCTCTGTTTGATAGTAGGTAGACATCTTGGGCCTCCCTTTCTTGACATATTACTTTTTCTAAGTCGACGATTCATCAATGTGTGTTGAAGTCTCAAGTTTGGTCTGTTAGGTATCTTGATCCCTGTATTGTGTATTTGTGTTTTGACACAGACTGTGGTCTTTAACACCCACCCCCCCAAACTAGCCATTTACTTTAGTTCTCTGGAATGTACAGGCAGTCCACGGTTATCCAACGGAATCCGTTCTGGAAGTAGCGTTGGATAGTAAAACCGTTGTAAAGTGAGTCCCATGTTAATCAGTGGCGGTGAATGTTGGATAACGCATTCAGGCATTGAATAACAAATTCCGGCATCGAAAAATGGCCCTTAGGGTTGCATTGTAAAGCATTGGATATGCCATTCGTTGTAAAGTGAAACGTTATAAAATGAACACAGGTAGTCTTCGTTATCCAAGTGTACACAAACCTTGTTATAATGGTAAAAGGGTTACTCATTGTTTCTCAGACAGAATAATTATATTTGCATTTAACTATTTATTTATTTTAGGTTCCCAAGTAATTGTACAACTGGGACTACAATTATCACTAAGTATCATGTCTCTCTAAACATATATATATACTGTATATATATATATATATATATATATATATGTTCCCATTATTAGGTACAAATTGTATTAGCTTCAGAAGATAGATTAAGGGGTTAATGGCCCAGCCTTTATAAACCCCCATATGACAGCACTAATTTTTCTTCTTACAAAGCAGCTACAGCGTTGCGAAACGCTTTGAGTTATCAGAGACACAGGGAGAGAGGATCAGCTATGCTGTGCTGTCCTCTATACACACAGGCACAGAGGCAGGAACATTCTCTGACCTGAACCGGCACCGAGCGTCATGGTGGGACGCCAGCACCAGAGGCTGAGGTACCGCAACACATCGCAGAGGGACGCCGTGGGAGCAAAATGCCAGCAGAAAGGCTTTTAACCATCGTCAGTGTAGGATTACAAACCTTCAGCCACCAACTTGAGCAGGAACAACAGAGCCCACAGTGCCAGCTGCCTCAGGACTTTACTTGCAGATTAGCACCTTTAACACTAAAATTGAGTAAAATTTATTCAGCTTTTATTGTTTTTAAGTGATTTATGTTATTAAAGAGCAGCACTATTTTCATTATGTTTTTCTCCTATGCGCTTCTGTTTCACTTTATCCAGGCATAAGCTGCCGGCTTCAAGAAGCAGTTAGGTGACATCAGCAGTTACTACACTCACTTACTGTATTTGAACTGTACTTATTTTTTAAAATGTGTGTTTTTGTGTGTGTGTGTGTGTGTGTGTGTGCGTGTGTGTGCGTGTGTGCGTGTGCGTGTGCGCGTGTGCATGTGTGCGTGTGCGTGTGTGTGTGTGTGTGTGTGTGTGTATGTTATACTGTATATTTATAATTAATCAATAATTTGTTTTCTTTAGTTCTTTTTTTAATACATTAAATATATGATAATATCTGTAGCATTACTGATTGCAATTATTATTTATTACCTAATGATATGTAATGAATGCACAGCTTGATAATGTAATATTTTATTGATGCATATTGTTCTTTATCAGATCTAGTATTATTTGGGTACTATATTTTATTTATTAACTAGCTGAGAGACCCGGCGTTGCCCTGCATGTGAATCCCTAATAATTGTTTGTGGGGGCTGGGGGGTGAATCTTGGGTTGGTTGAGGGGTGAGGGGGGTGAATCGTGGGTTTGAGGGGGGTGAATCTATGAGGGTTGAATCTTGGGTGGGTGGGGGTAGTGTGAATTTTGGGTGGGTGGGGGTGTTTGAAGTGAGGTGGTAGGCGGTGGGTGTGACGCGTGGGGGCCGTTGACGTGTAGGGGGTGTGAATTTGGTGGGTGGGGTGTGTGATACGTGGGGTGGGTGGGTGATATGGGTGGGGTGAGAATCTTGGATCAGTGTGAATCTGGGGGGGGGGTGAATTTGGGTGGAGGTGGTGGGGAGGTGGGGGGTGGAATCCTGGGTGCGGTTTGGGGGGGGGGGGTGATCTTGGGTGGGTGAAACTATCTGGGTGGGTTGGGGGTGGGGGGGGGTGAATCCTGGGGGGTGGGGTGGAAGTTGGGGAGGTGAATTCTTGGGTGGGTGACTAGTCTTGGGGGTGGGCGTGGCTTGGGTTGGGGTGGGGGTGAAAAAAAAAAAAATTTTTTCCCCCTTTGGGGGGGGGGGGGGTGGGTGGGGGGTGAATCTTGGGTGGGTGGGGGGAATCTTGGGTGGGGTGAATCTTGGGTGGGTGTATGGGGGTGAATCTTGGGTGGGTGTGAATCTTGGGTGGGGGGGTGGTGAGGTGGTGGGGGTAAGTTCTCCTCCCGTCGCGGGCGATCGGTCCCCCCCCATCTACGGTGCTTGTTTCCCTTCCCACACTTGGCGGTGTTTCTCTCCCCCCACTTGTCCCCTGAATGTGTTCCCCTCCCCCCCCCCCTGTCCCCTGTGCGTGCTCCCCTCCACCCCTTCCCAGCAACCCCGGCGGTCCCCGCTGAGGGGAGGGGAGAGAGAACAGGGCCCACAGGTGGTGAGGAGAAGCGGCGTGCGCTCCTTCCACCCCCCCCCCCCTCCCCGGCACTCCTGGCGTCCTCGCTGAGGGGAGAGGAAACAGGGCCTGCAGGTGGTAAGAGCTGCGCGTGAGGGTGGTTGATGGGGGGGAGCCGGCGGGGAGGTGAGCTGCGGGTTAGAGAGTGTAAGTTGTGAAGTCGCGCACGCCGCTTCTCTCACCACCTGTGGCCTGTTCTCTCTCCCCTTCCCCTCCCTCAGCGGGGACCCCGGGGTTGCTGGGAAGGGGTGGAGGGGAGCACGCACAAGGGGACAGGGGGGGGGGAGGGGAACACATTCAGGGGACAAGTGGGGGGAGAGAAAAACCCGCCAAGTGTGGGAGGAAACAAGCACCGTAGATGGGGGGACCGATTCGCCCGCGACGGGAGGAGTAACTTAACCCCACCACCTCACCACCCCCCCACCCATACCCCCCCACCCATTCACCCCCATAAGAACCCGTTCACCACCACCCAAGATCACCCACCCAAGTATCACCCCCACCCACCCCCCCAGATTCACCCCCCAACCCACCCAAGCTTCACCCCCCCCCCACCCCCCAACCCACCCAAATAGATCACCCACCCAAGAATCACCTCCCCACCCCCCCAAACCCCCCAGGATTCACCCCCCCACCCCCACCCAACCCACCCAAGATCACCCACCCAAGATTCACCTCCCCACCCCCCAACCCACCCAGGATTCACCCCCCCCCACCCCCCAACCCACCCAAGATTCACCCCCCCCCAAGATTCACACCGATCAATTCGATCACCTACCCATATTCACCCCCCCCCCCACTATTCACACACCCCAAACCCACCCGAATATTCACACCCCCATTACACGTCACCCCCGCGCCCCCCCTCCCACGGCGTCACACCCACCGACCTCCCACCTCAATCTTCAACCACACCCCCAGCCCCCACCCCAAACTTTCCCACCCCCGATGTCACACCGCCCCGACCACCCCCCCTCTTCCCCCCCCTCCTTCTTCCCCCCCCTCCAACCCACTACTTCACTCCCCTCCCCCGCCTCACCCCACCCAAGATCCCCCCCCCATCCTCCCCCCAAACAATTATTATGGTATTCACATGCATGTGGGCACCAGCCGGGTCTCTCAGCTAGTTATAAATCAAATATGTACCCAACTAATACTAGATCTATAAAGACATAGTCAATCACATTCACAACACTCGTGGGAAAACACC
>WSYH01018456.1:0-10974 GCA_036426205.1 Ascaphus truei
TCAGGAACAGCACATCTCTGATGTCCTAAGGGTGGACACCAAGCATGTTGTCACTTCCTTTGGGACATATGACACCTCACCAGGGTTTGAGGGCAAACCTCCATGAGGACTACTGGCAATCCTGCATATCTACCGTTTAACTGCATGCAGAAGAGTATGTACAAACCATTTTAACACATGGCTACATTCTGACGCCCTTCCCTGTATTAGTGAACAGTTTAGACTCATTCATTTGAAATTAAACCTCTCCTCCAGAACTCAACGGAAGCAGGTTCATACATGTTGAGTAGGCCAACTTTGCATCTTGTACCGTTGATGGTGTCGGATTGCTCTAGAAGTCATTGTCTTTTAGGTGAATTTCAGTTGTCTATGTCAAGGGGGCGCAAACTTTTTAGTTTGCGCCCCCCTGCCTGCTTTCCCCTGCTGTTCACGCCCCCCTATTACCTGTTCGCCGCCGTTTTCTGACATCATGATGCCATGTGATGCCACCTGGGTAACGCAACGTCATGTGACCCCAGCGGGAAGAGCGCGGGACCCTCGGATGTCTCGCACCCCACAATGCTGGAGTTTGAGATCATAATAAAAGCTCAGTACAAAAATGAAAGTGAACTGCGCAAAACTGATTTCAGGCCACCTGTGTAGTTGTAGCTTAGCCAGCAACATATATGTAGGTGAAAAAATTATTTAAAAGCCCTGAGTAGTTCTTATGTTTTTTGCCCGGTCTTCTATTCATATTCCAGCTTCATATTAATTAAAAGTTATTTAATTACTTTAGCCCCACCTATTTCACAGCATGTTTATAATGGCCTGGCATTAAAACAGGTGTTGAACTAGGCACGGTGCAACTATTACATTTGAATTAGTGCTGTGGTGTTTAAGGATTACAACGATGTTGAGGGCAACTATTTCACAGTGGTTATACACATAAGGGGTCATCTATGGTAGCACCTAGTTACACTGATTTGGGCCGGACAAAACCGGGATCACCTGGCACAGGTGCCCATATTGGATATGTTTGAAAAAGTTGCTATGATACCACGGGTTAATGACATGGCCACCTATTTCACAGTGGTTTACCTTGCAAACAGTCTGCTTGAATTTAACCTGGTTTAAAAAGATTCAGCATTTAAATGGGTGGCAACAAACTTATACCAATTTCAATAAGAGCTATGATGATTTAAGGGTTAAATTATGTTTGGCCTCCTATTTTCAGTGGTTATCTACAGAAGGGATACTCTACGTCAGGGGTGCGCAGGATTTCTAGTGGAGGCACAGCGGTTGCAGAGGCCCCGCCGCTGCTTTCCCCAAGGCATCAATTAAATGCCGTGGAGGCCTCTGCAACTTCTCTTACCTGTTCTCAACTACTTTTCGGTGACCATTGCCATGACAATGCAGCATCAAATGATGGGGTCAAATGACAACGCGTTCCATCAACATACAAACTTTGAAACAGGACATACTTGAAAACGAGAGGTAACTCCTCAATGTATTACTTCCTGGTACAAATATTTTATAAATAAATAAAAGCCTGGGAGGCAGGTAAGAGGGGGGGCGTGAGCAGGGGGTGCAAACTGAAAAATTGAGCACCGTTGCTCTATGTAACATCAATTCACACTATTTTTAATGGAAAGGTTGGACCCAATTTTCGATCGACTTCAAACTTCCCAGAAAGTCATCCTGCTCTTATGTGGCTGTGCCATCTCATCCCATTCCAGAAACCCTTTTGTCCCCTAAACTTGTACACTGCATAGACTGTGTTCCTTCATGTAAATCTCCAGGCTGCAAAGCTATTGAAAGAAAGTGATAATTCCTTTTTAATACTGTAAATCTGATAAATAACTATCTATGTACTTCTACTTTACTCCACAGGAATCCTCATTGTGACAATCTTTGGGTTGCTACTCTGCCAGTTAACACTACCTATCTCAGGCACACTTTATTTAAAACTCCTTACCCTTAAAAACAACCTACTTGTATATCTGCTGATATCTCCATCTTGGCTCATCAGGAGAAGTTCTGCTCCTTCCGTTCCAACCATGACAACAACATCCAGTATGCCACTTGCCAGACTTGCTCTTGCTAAATACTTGAGGGACTTATTCTGCAACCCAGTGGGCAGACCCAAGAAAAACATCATACATTTCCACTAAACCAAGAAGTAGAAACCATTTCACTCTTTGAAATCTTCCTAGTTTTGTTTTTTACACCTCTCCAGAGGCCAATAAGCTTAGGGTGCATGATGGGACATATGTGGGACATTTTTAATGGGTTTACCAATTTTCCATTGAATCAATGTTTCCATATTTTGGTACTAGAATTACATTAACAAGCCTCTTAATCAAAAAGCAATGTTATTGTAGCCAGGTCCCCTTTTTGGTCCCCATACCTCCTCTAGCGAAGCTGTGTTTGTGGTGGGGGGGAGCTTGCAGGACCTTGCCGGGTAGTCAGGGAGGTTTTGTAGCGGCAACCCGGTAGCCGGAGCGCTCCTGGCGGGATGCCGGTAAGGGCGCAGCCATTTAAGAAATGCCGCGCATGCGCAGTACAGCTCGCGCATGCGTAGAGGGTATTCAGTAGTAGCGGCAGCCCATCTTGGTGTACTCTTGTGGCATGCGCAGTACACACCAACAGCGGAGGCCATTACAGGAACACTCCTCAGGGGAACTACAATCCCGACGCATTTCGGTTAAGAACATGTGCGCATGACAGCCAAAAGACTCAGAATTCCTGTGTCAGGGGAAGTTTTTTGGCACGCTTGCGAGCACCCAGTTGGAGAGGGAAAAAAAAAAAAAGGGCCGTTTGGGATCATGCAGAAGTATGTGTCTCAGAGCCAGATCTCTTGAGCAGCCTAGTAATATTGCCCCTTAGGCCCCAGCTATGCCCCAACTCACAGTAATGGTTGCTGCAGGGAAGCCCCATTAGAGTATAGGGATCTCCCCATTTTAACTTGTTAGTGTCAGGACAAAGTGAAGTAGTCCAAACGGTGCTAATGGCCTGAGACCAGACGACCTCCGCTGTTTTAGAAACCGTATGGTGATATTTCCATCCGGAATTCACCCACGTGGAGCGGACACCATAGCAGGACGATGACAACGTTGGATCTGATGGATCCACCTTGTTAAGTCTGCAGTTACCCCGGGTACTGGATACCTGGGCCTTTACCCAACTAAGTGCATCACCAACACTTCACGGGATGCGCTTATCTCCTACACTTTTGAGTGGGTCTCTGACATTGGGGCAAAAGGACATCTAGTGATTGGTGCCACCACTCCCTATGTAACCTTGGGGACACTCAATTATTGGTACGGGGGCTGGCTCCTATTATACATGTGGGTGGTAACATGTACTGTTATAATGTATTCATTAAAAAGGTTGTTATTATATACCAATTGTGTGTATATTGGATTGCTCCTGAAAGGGGGCTTATCCCACACGTTGAGATCCCTGCAGGTGGAGGCGCTGCCACCGACAACCAGAACAACCCCAGGCTCCCAGTGGCAGAGTCTCAGGCCTCCTGGTTCCAAACAGGTATAGCAGCATTGGTAGTTCCTTCCCTGGTACGGAGGAAGAAGGACTAACCATTTTAGGCGCTGCTGAGATAATCAGACCTGGTGTATCCTAGTTATTAAAGATAATCTCATCCAAGGGGAAGATGTTCCTGCCATCAAGCCACGTGTTCACAAGTGGGCCTAAGACGCCAACTGTCGCCCAGCCACTGGTCGCCATCAGCCAGGTTCGGTTATCCTGCCCTTACCTGATATGCACACCACCCTGAGGCAGAAACTGGGGTTCACTAAAGCAAAAATTATAGATAACTTTAGTCAGTTGTACACCCTATTAGAGGAAACACCCGTTTTTAATTATATTTGAATTTATAATTAAGTTTTTTATACATACATTTCTTCACATGACCGCATTATTATTATATAAGTCTGCAGTGCGCCTATATCAGGGATCTTAAGTACCTTCTCCAGGTACACCTATCTGATTAAACATACATATACGATAAAAATAACCCCCCCTAACACATACAGTATAGTAATGGGCACAATTACTATTATCCACAATGGATAATAGTGCATTTGCCCATTTAAAAATACATATAGAACAATAAATCATGAAATACATATTGCACTCACACTTGTCCGGCTGCCACGATGGAGGCCATCCTCATCTTTATCACCGTCCATTCCCCCTCCGATGGTGCAAAGATAAACAAAATAAAAACCCCATGTAAATGTCCCCTAAACCCCTTAATCACCATAGCGGTTATTACTGCTACCGTCATTAAGGGGTTAACCCACTCTCACCCCCACCGCGGAGGTCAAATACCCTCCCACACTACCCCCCCACCACGTGGAACCTACCACCCTCACCTCACCCAATACCCAGCCGGGAGGCTACCCACATACCCTTTGGGCCAATACCCCCTTCTCCCACCCCAGTACCCACAATTAAACAATGCACATCCCACAATAACACATCATTATATTTATTAAATAACATAACCCACCCCCTGTGCCCCCCCTAAATACATGATTTATTATTTTACATACAGGATTAATACCCCAGCCCATCTGAGTCCCCGTGGGCCGACGGGTCACCTCCACGACATCAGTAGCCCAGCACCATGTTTCAAACAGGTCGTCGGGCCTATGCGTGTTCCCCGCCCGGTTGCCGTGGTCCACCAGGTGGTCTCCGCGCGTCACCGTGGGCCACAATGGGGTCAACCACGTGTAGGCCCGCGGCTGTCTGGGGGCCTGGGTCGACCCACAGGTGTCTGAGGGGCACCGGGTCAACCCACAGGGTTCTGAGGGCCCCTCGGGGTGGTCCCTACTGGTCGGCGGTGCCCCACAGATGTGCGCCAACCGGTTCTCCCCGCAGGTGTCCCCCGTGGACCTGGCCGCGTTTCCCACCCGTAGAAGCCCGAGAGACCGCGGTGGTCTCCATAGTTCCCCCGCAGACCTTAGAGGAAAACAACCCTGTATGTAAAAAAATAAACATGTCCTATACTTAAATACATGAATCCCCCCCGTCAACACATACAGTGCAATAATGTGCTAAATAACTTTTTCCAGATAGGGATAATAGATTATTTGCCCATTATTAACACATTAACTAGCATAATAAATAAATACATTTTTCTTCTACTGACCTCATCATAAGAAGCCCCCTCGCCAGAAAATTCCACTGTCCTCCGTTGCCAAACAAATACATAGGCAATACATGCATTACAGTCTGATATCATTAAACCCTTAATCACCTAATCGGATAATAACTGCAAAGGTAATTAAGGATTAAGCCACCCTGGCCCGATACCCACCCTTCACCCATTCATTTGTACAGTGGTTTCATCATGCAAATATATAATATATATATATATATATATATATATTATAATATATATATATATATACCATAATACTGATTTTAAGTTATGGTGAGTAAAAAAATTGACAAAAACCCTCCCACAGAAAGCAAATATGCAAATACAACTGTATGCTCATCTGCATGTCTTAGGTAGGTCTGCAACCCCCTTCAACACCATTATCACCCCAGCATACAGCACTTCCACTGCAGCCAGAGATTCTGGGAAATGACATCAAATGACACTCATTGCCACTTTTTGCTTCAAAAAACCATTTTAACATGGTTTCCCTATACTCACCATAACTTAAACTCAGTATATGGTATGCCTATCCCATAGCTTCTTTGCATACCCAGTTAATCAACCCCACACGATGTTAACCCATCAAGGTCGAAACGTTGTCTGCTGTGGTTTCTGGGTATGCCCCTTAACCCTGGCGGTGCTCAAGCTGTGACCATGCAGCAGCTTACGCCTATAGAAAACCATGTTAAAAATGGTTTTTGAAGCAAAAATGTCACTGAGTGCTCATTTGCATGTCCATTTCCAGAATCTCTTGCTGCAGTGGAATTGCTGTATGCTGGGTGATAATGGTGAAAGGTGGGTTCAGACCTGCCCTAAGACATGCAGATGAGCATACGTTGTATTTGACATTTTTGCTTTCCTGTGGAGTTTTTTCACTTTTTACTCACCATACTTAACTCAGTATTATGGTAGCAGCTATCCCATACTTCTTTGCCATAACCCTTAAATCAACCCCACACTGATGGACACCATCAAGTCGAACAGAGTATGTGGTGGGTTCTGGAGTATGCACCGTAAACCGGGGCTGTGCTCAAAGCTGTGACCATGCAGCAAGCTAAGCTATTAGGACTAGGGACACATGTATAAAAATGTGTTTTGAAGCAAAAGAGGCACTGAGTGCTCTTTGCATGTCATTTCCCAGAATCTCTTGCTGCAATGGAAGTGCTGTTAGGAGTCAGCCATTGCAGAGGAGCAGGCGGCCATTTTAGAACAGCCACCTAGCGAGACACAGGTGACCGTGGAGAGCTCATAAGAGAGGGGCAAGAGGCAGCTGAGACCCTCCTCCTCGATGACAACCTTGGGCAAACATGGATCTGCTGGCCCAGCTGTGCGGGAGAATAGCAGGACCACCCACGCCAGCGAGGATGGTAACTAGTATCACTGCATGTCCATCTAACCCTTATTCCCAAACTATGGCGTCCTTTTAAACTTTTCTCCATTAACGTAAGGAGCATAGGAGAGCGGATGAGACGTGCCAGAGTACTACATTCCTTTTTACAGAATGCGAGTGTTATGCTACAAATTTGCCTTACTTTTTCTCGGTCCTACAGGCACCTGGCGGGCAGTGGTCCTCACCGGCCCCCCTACTGGTGCTGGGGGGAACGGGTGCAGGAACGCGGGTTGTAGCCATTTTATCCGGGGGGATGTTTCACTGTTGATTCTGTCCATGAACTCATCTGCGGCAGACTACTGGTCGTAACGGTTCGTGGCGGGGACCGATTAGGCCTCATCAATTGTACGGCCGCCCCCTGGAGAAATGAGCGCTTGGAACTTTTCCAGCACCTTCGCCCTTGGCTCGCAACCTCCAGGGCAGTGGTTGATGGGTGGGGATTTCAACTGCACGATTGAGGTGGGGGGGCGCGTCCCCCCGCAAAATCATTCAAGATAGATGTGATGTCCAGGCTACTCACGGCGATGATTGGGAGGGCATCCCTAAGGACGTGGTGGGATCTATGGGGCAGGTGCCGCAAACTACTCTTGTTGCCACCCAAATGGTGTCTTGCTTTCTTCGGGATTGACTTCCTGTTCACCACCAGCAGACAGCACTCCATGGTCGCAGTACAATTTCTCTTGACCCACGAGCCATTCATCTCCAGGGGCACCTGGGAGGAGTTTTCCCCCCAGGGCCAGATCCTGGAACTGAACTGCTGGAAAGGGAGTGATATCATGGAGGAGCTGAGAACAGCATACACAGCATGGAAAGAAGAAAGGCCCTGTTTCCCCAGCACTGCAGATGGTGGGAATCACAAGATAAGATCTGTGCTTCCTGCCGGCAAAGGGCAAGACGCCTGGCGTGTGAAAGCAAGGGGAGTTCGAGGTGTCTGCAGCGCAAGCTGCAGTCCCTGCATGACCTCAAACGCTGTGGATGGAACGTGGAGACGACCCGGAGGAAACCAAAGAGAGCCTGCAAAAGCACTTTGAAGAATCCAGACGAATCATCTTCCTTCCAAGGTGGAAACCTTGAAGGGGTGAGAAATGCAATGCCTTCTTCTTCAAGAAACTCCACTCTGCCCACCATGGCCCCTGAGGGAGCTGCGAGACAAAGATGGCAACGTGCAGCAGGGGAAAGGAAACCATGGGAGTCGTGAAAGATTTCTATGAAGACCCTACTCCCCAAAGCATCAAACCGAGACCCAGCTGACAAATTCCTGTCAGGGATTACAAACACCATCGACCTGGCAGGAAAGCAGCCATGAACGCCCCCCTGACGCGGAGGAGCTCCACCTGCAACCAAATCCTTTAAGACGGTTAGGACGCCGGGCGGAGATTGGTATCCCCAGCTGATTATACACGAAGCTGTGGGACTGATCGGCCCGGACCTGCTCGAGCTTTACAGGGAAATGGAAGCAGAAGGTAGGATGCCCCCAACGCTGAGGAGGAATGCTGCGCTCTTGTACAAACGGAAGGGGGAGAGTTCGACCCAAAACTGCGTCCCATCTCGCTCCTGAGATGCGACTACAAGATCCTAGCAAAAGTCTAGCGGGGAGACTAAAGAGGTCATCAGCCAGATCATCCCCAGACCAGACGTGGGCATCCCCGGACGCAGGATCGCAGACAGCCTCGCCCTAATCAGAGACGCAGTCAACTACATCAAAGACCGCCGTGTACACCGCGGCCCTGTTCACCCTTGATCAGAAAGGCCTTTGACCGTGTCCCCATGTATTTCATGGGCAGGGTGCTGCGTGAGTATGGGATGGGGGAGATTTCTGTTCTTATGTTAACCGGATGTACCTTGACATTTGCAGTGTGGCGATTCGTGAACGGAAGAAGACTACCCCTTCCCTGTCCTCTCAGGGGTTAGCAGGGCTGCCCTCTTTCACCTCTCCTTTTTTTGTCTTTTGTATAGAGCTCCTTCGCCCAGTGTATCAGACGAGACACAGAGATCAGAGGGATCATCTGCCAGGACCTCGAGACGCGAGTGAAGTGCTCGCTCTACATGGATGACATCACCATCTTCTGCGCAGATAGCCGGTCGGTTAAGACGCTGGTCCAACGTGCGAGGTTTCGGGAAAGCTTCAGGAGCAAAATCAACTGCGGGAAGTCGAAGACCAAGCTATTTGGCTTTGGAACCTGACTGCCGACCCCCTCCCCTTCCTCCCCATCAGAGCAGGCCTCATTCAAATCCTTGGTCTGGTTTGGTGTGGGGAGGCGAGGGCCTGCCCTGAAGCTGGAACGAGAGGCTGAACAAGGTGAAGCAGAAGATCGGATTGTGGCGCCTCAGACACCTCACCATTGAGGGGAAAAAAGCTGGTACTGCTGAATGAGTCCTTCCTGTCCTGCAGTACGTGGCCCAGGCAAACCCGCCTTCGACCAGAACCTGCCAAGATCTCCATGGCAGTGGTTCTGCTTTTGTCTGGGGGGCCAAGTTTGAGAGGGGAAAACTGAGGTGATGTACAATGAGCCCACAAGGGGGTAGAGAATACCCGACATCCCCACTATGCTGGCGCGCCTTCTTTGTAAGCACTGCGTGCGATCACCCTGAGAGACTGCGACAAGACTCTCTGGCTACTCCATGTCCCGCCTCCTACTCCTGCCCTCGTAGAGCACTGGGGTGGGACATGGACAGCTCCATCCCTTACAGCTGGCCACGCCCTGGTTTCTAAAGGACGTGAAGAAGTTCGTGAGGCAGAACAATTTGGAGGGAGTAAACCAGACCTGTGGAAGCCCAAGGTCACCTACAAAATTATCAGGGGCTAAAGACATCATGGAATCGGTCCCAGGTCTCCACCCCAACACCTTTGGAACGGTGGTGGAGGAATGTGGCATCAAAAGACTAATGAACAAACCAAAGACATTGCTTGGCGGCCAGACACGGGGACTCCCTGTGAATGCGGACAAGTACCAAGAGCCAAACTCCCTCGTGAAGACACTGCCCAGTGCACACCCAGTGAAAGGAAAGCATCATACACCTCTTCTGGAACTGCCCCTTTGCGCAGGCCTTGCTGCACGCGCTGGACACTGACTTAAAAGATTGTATACCGAGTAAGTGCTTTACGTACTACTCGGTGTTCCATGGACTTTTCACAGGAACACACCATAGGACGCCAATCGAAGCCGGTTGGCGTCTAAAGTGCTGTTTCAAAGACTTTTTACTATTCGCCAGGGACCGTTTGACCGGGGGAAGAAGAAGATGTCGGTACAGGACTGTCGCAGGCTGCTCCACAGCCTGCTCAAGGACTATTCCATCTTTGACGTCTCTGAGGAGGAGACTAAACCACCCGCCTCCCCACCCCCCCTTACTCCCCCGCCCCAAAAAGTTTTTCTGTGCAATAAGTTAGAGATAATGTTTGTATGATCTGTCATGTCTGTGGTGGCGTGCATATGTATAAATGCACTGCAACCGCCGTGTTTCGTCACAGTTTTTTACTTTTGGGAACCATTAAAAAAATGTATGTGAGTTGTGTGGGATATGCACTGCCTGCGCCGTTGTTTACGTCGCGGTTTTTTTTTTCGTTTTGGAAAATGATTTATGTACTCTTATAATCTTGTTGTAAAGATTCGCTGCATAATAAAAGAATTTTCAAACAAAAAAGCTGTCTGTGGGTGGTTTTCTGGTATGCACCTAACCCTGGGCTGTGCTCAAAGCTGTGACCATGCACAAGCTTAAGCTATAGGGAAAACCCATATTAAAAATCTCTCCTCTCTATATCTCTCTCTCTCTCTCTCTTCCTATATATATATATATCTCTCTCATCATCTCTCTCTCCTCATCTCTCTCTCCTCTCTCTCTCTCTCCATGCTCAATCTCTCTCTCTCTCTCCTCTCTCTCATCGCCGGAACTATTCTCGTCTACCCTCTCTCCAATCATAACGTCCACTCTCCTCGTCTCTGCGATCTCCTCTTCCGTCTTCGGTCTCTCATTCTCTCTCTATATATATAATAAAAAAAGTGACAAAAACCCTCCACAGGAAAGCAAATATGCAAATATAGCTGTATGCTCATCTGCATGTCTTAGGCAGGTCTGCAACCCCGCCTTTCCCCATTATCACCCAGCATACAGCACTTCCACTGCAGCAAGGGATTCTGGGAAATGACATGCAAATGAGCACACAGTGTCACTTTTTGCCTCAAAAACCATTTTCAACATGGTTCCCTATAGGCTTAAGCTTGCTGCATGGTCACAGCTTTGAGCACAGCCAGGGTTAAGGTGCATACCCAGAAAACCCCCCACAGACAGCTTTTTTTTTTTTTTTCGCTGCAGCCCTCGAACTCCCCCTTGCTTTCACACAGCCAGGCGTCTGCCCTTTGCCTGAGGAATCAGCAGATCCTTATCTTCGTGAATTCCCGCCACCTGCAGTGCTGGGGAA
>WSYH01018457.1:0-10974 GCA_036426205.1 Ascaphus truei
GGATGTATGCACTAATACTGTGTTTTATTATCTTTTATTCCATCTTTTATTGAATTCCACTCTGTTCCATCAACACCGTGAGGCCCATGAGTTTGCGCTGACCACCTCCATACTTCTATTGCAACGCTAAGAAGGACTCGGGGTTCCCTTCTTCAAGGTCAAGCAGCAGCCAAAAATCAACAACAAGGGCCAGTATACATTTTTTATACTCTTTTACACGACAATACAATTTTTTACATCTTTTAATTTTTTAATATATCATAGGCGTTGAAACATCCTCTAGCCGCACATTCTAGGGAGCGCCCCAGTTCAAACACACACCTATCGTAGAAGACCTGCAGGTGGCGCCCAAGACGAGGAGCGGCGGTTCCCCATTGAAAGTGAATGGAGTAATGCATTTCAATGGGGATTCCTGAAAGCCGACCTCCGGAGACCAGCTGGCAGCCAGCCAGACTGTAAGAGCGGAAACAATCCCTAAAAAGAGCTTTGATCTGGTCTCGGTAAAGTTCACGTCCAATTGGCATGGGAACTTTTGTTCTAGGGTACCCAGAAATAAAATTCAGTTTTGCCCCTGGCCCCTAGGAACCCCCTCACTCGACCCCAACTGGGTCCGACAATTAATGGTGACAAGAAAGGGTCCCGCCGGCCATGAGGGTCCTACCATTGACCGTAATGGCGGAGAAAACCACATGGCTTTCAAACACTAAGTGGAAAAAAGGGTAAACTGAAAACCCATAACTCTGGTTCCGTGGGGACCAGAGGGCTGGGATTTGGCCAGGATGTAGTCACTGCGCCGACATGACTGCTTGGCAATTTCCAGCCCTCCCCTCAACTGAACGGAGTAGGGTAAACTGTAAAAAAGTGGGGGTTCCCCATTGACTTCAATGGTAGCGGAGGTCCCATTGAATCCTATGGCGGCGCCGGCCCATGCATTTCCTATGGAGGCGCCGGCCCTATTGATTCTAATGGAGGAAAGCCGCGTGGCTTTGAACGGCTAAGTCAAAATGGTCAGAAACATGAAACCCATAACTCTGGTTCTGTTCAGCCTAGAGTGCTGAGATTCGGCCACCATGTAGTCATAGTTCCGGCATGACTGCATGGCAAATACCGACCCTCTTGGGGCAACAGGATGGAGTCAGGGTAATGGTAAAGTTTAGTTTTCTGCCATTGACTTGCATGGCAGAAAAAAGCCACTTTTGTAAATGTGCTTTTTTTTATTTCAAACATTTTTATTGTTTTCTGACAGGGGTACATTCACATCACATGGTTGTTTATAGACAGTAAACTTAATTAACATATACATTTAAAAGTGAACAACCCGAAGCATCTCAAGGTTGATTGATCGAGAAGAGGCGATCTGCCCCTAGTATTTTGTAACCTCCTATGCATTTAGATTCTACTATGTAGATCCCGTCCGGGAGAATTAACAGTTTTAGGAGGATCTTAGATCCAACCCCTTATATTAGTACTGTAAAGGATAGGCAGAGAGAAAGAGGGGGAGAAGAGAGAAGAACAGAAGAAGGGGGGGGAGAGGGGATAGGAACGGGGAGAGCTAAGGGAAGGGGTGTAGTTATCCTCCCCTCCACCTTGTCAAAAGACCCTGAGTAGACATGAACTCCCCCTTAGAGGGGTTAGTGGTCTAATGCAGAGTCCAACTGAAGCATCCATATCTCATTTTTAATCTCTTTAATTATAAGGCCACTGTGCCCAAACTTTCTCATATTGTACTATATTCTGTTTCAGGAGCGCCGATAGGTATTCCATAAGCTTGACCTCGCTTACCTTGCGAAGGACCATTTGCTTAGAAGGGGGTTTAATCTTTTTCCAATTAGATGCTATTGAGCAGCGAGCCGCAGTCAGGATGAACGAGGCCAGTTTTTTAAGAGGGACAGAGATATCTTCGATGGGTTTCGCGAGTAGGCATATAAGCGGGTACATCCGGACCTCAACTCCTACCGTCTCCTCAACCAATGAGCATATCATATTCCAGAAAGTCTGGATCTTTGGGCATGTCCACCATATATGCACCAGATCTCCTCTCTGGCCGCACCCCCTCCAACAGAGGTCAGACTGGCCAGGGAAGATCCGGCTCAGCCTACTCGGGATTAAGTACCATTGAAATAGAATCTTATATATATTTTCCTTAGTAGTAGTGCAAATAGAAGTTTTGGCTGCTGCTTCCCAAATATCCTCCCATTCATCTCTGTCTATATCAAGATTGAGGTCTTCAGCCCATTTCAACATATAATTGTGGTTGACGGGACTCCTGGACCGTGCTAGCCCCGCGTAAATCTCTGAGATCAGACCCTTCCGGTATGTGCCCACCATACACATCTTTTCAAAAGAAGTTGGACCTTCAAATTTGGATGTTTGGGAAATTGTTAGGAGAAAGTGTCTGATCTGAAGATAACCATAAAGTGGGAGTTTCATGGGGAGGCATTTCTCCTGTAAATCAAGTAACGGAATAAGAGTCCCTTTGTCTATTAGATCTCTTGCTGATTTCATGTTAGCCAAACTAAATGCTTTAAGGTTCCCTGGGACACAACCCGGAGGGAATTCAGGGTTACCAAAAATGGGAGTGAGTATGGAGGGGGAAGACGTCAGTTTATATTTATTTCTTGTTTTTGTCCAAATTTTCCACGTGCATCTCATTGCTCCCAGGCCTGTTCTGTCCGATATTATCTTCTCTCCCCCTCCGGACCAAAGTATTGCCCCGAGTGAGAGGGGAGCGACACAGGAGGACTCAATTTCCAACCAGCCGCAAGACACTGGATCGTTGTTCCAAACTATCGCTTGTTTTAGGTGGGTCGCTTGATAATAATTAATTATATCTGGTACTCCCAGACCTCCACACTCCCGTGGTGCCAACATTACCGATCTAGCCACCCGCGGCTTTTTGTCCTTCCAGATGAATTGGAAAATACTATTTTGAATGCTTTTGAGGTCTGCCAGCGGAACACAGACCGGGAGGGTCTGGAAGACGTACAGTAGCCTGGGAAGGATGTTCATCTTAACAGATGTCACTCTTCCGAGCCATGAAATGTGGTACTTGTTCCAGCACTGTAGGTTTTTTTTAATTTCTGTAAATAAGGGGGGGAAATTATATTTAAATAAGGCAGCATAAGAATTTGCGATTCTGATCCCTAGGTATTTAATGTTGTTAGGGCTCCATTTATAACTAAAATTAATTTGCAATAGTTTTACCTCGGGGGCGAGAAGTGATAGGTTCAGGGCTTCAGATTTATCGCTGTTAATTTTATACCCTGATACCCGGCCAAATTTTTCCAGCTGTGACTGGAGGTTAGGCAGAGTCGTCATTGGGGACGACAATGACAAAATGATATCATCTGCAAAAAGAGATATCTTGTATTCTCGTGCTCCAATAACAATCCCTTTTATATCATCGTCATTTCTAATTGTGGCCGCGAGTGGTTCAATCGACAATGCAAACAGAAGTGGGGACAAGGGACAACCCTGCCTTGTACCATTCTTAATTTTTATGGGACTTGAGTCTCCTCCCGGGAGTTTTACAACCGCTGTTGGGTTTTTGTACAGAGCTCTGATCCCCTCTAAGAAGGGGCCCCTGAAGCCGAATTTAATCAATGTTTGGTCTAAAAAGTCCCACCTAATTCTATCGAAGGCTTTTTCGGCATCCAAGCTCAACAAAAATGCTCTTGTACCTGAGAGATGCACGTGGTCCACAATGTTTATTATTTTCCGAGTATTATCTGAAGCTTGTCTGCCCGAAATAAATCCAACCTGGTCTTTATGAATCAAGCTCGGAAGAATCGGGTTTAGTCTGTTTGCTAAAATCTTACTATATATTTTTAGATCAGAATTTAGGAGAGATATCGGCCTATAATTGCCACATTGCAGTGGGTCTCTACCTTCTTTGTGAATTATTGCCAGGTTGGCTGTAGACATAGAGGCCGGGACATCTTCACCCCCCATAAATGCATTGAAAACTTCTACTAGGTGCGGAGCCAGCACGGCCTTAAACTTCTTGTAATATTGGTTTGAGAACCCGTCTGGCCCTGGAGTCTTATTTATTTTTAATTGTTTTATTACTTCAAATAGTTCTTTGGGCGTTATTTTCTCATTTAATTGTGAGATAGTTTTTTCTGGAAGGGCCGGAAGGTTGCATTCCTCTAAGTACTTTAAGATGGTCGTCAACCCGGACTGAGTATTTTGGGAGGGATTTAAATTATAGAGTTTCGTATAATATTCTGAGAATTCTTGGGCAATCTCGCTTTCTTTGAATGTTTTGAGACCAGATTTGGTTCGGATTGCTGTAATTTGGGTTTTGACCCTTTGACCTCTTAATTTATTGGCCAATAACCGGTCTGCCTTGTTTCCTTTATCGTAGTAACGTTGATTCGTCCATCGAAGTGCCCGCTCTACCTCCTCTAATTGGACTCTTTTAAATTCAGTCCTTGTTTCAACTAGGGTCTTATATATTTTTTTAGTAGGCTTGGATTTATGTTGAGTCTCCAGAGCCTGGACCTTGTCCATTAATTCTTTATATTCTTTTTTCTTTTTTTTCTTTTTATATGACGCTAGAGAAATGAGAGAGCCTCGAATAGATGCCTTATGGGCTTCCCACAGCGTGATCGGAGACTCGACTGACCCCTTGTTTAGGTCAAAATATTCTACTATTTTTTGAAAATAAATAATATATATAAATAAATATATAATAAATAAGTAAATGTGCTTTTAAAACTGTATTTGTGTATCTCCTGTTCTGGGGGTCGTGGAAGGCTGATATTTGGCCACTATGGCAAGGGTCCTCCGGCATGAGGACCTGGCAAATTTCAGCCCGCGCAGACCCACAGAAGGGATTATTTTAATATGTGTTTAATATTAAAATGTTACTCGGCATCCCTGGTATTTTGAAGCCGGGGAAAGCTAGAGCCCATATGGTATGTTAATGCTCAGGGGGGCGACAAGCGGTCTACAATAAGCCCACTGATCAAAGGCTCCCCCACCCTGCTTGTGTATGCTAGAACAAAGCAGAGCAGGACATGGGTACTTGTGATAAGTGTTGTGTTTCACACCTTGAGACAAAGGTTTTCCTTTCCCAAGCAGACTAGGCAATGCCAGTCTTGTGGGAGGGGGGCTAGGGAAATGAGCCTCTGATTAGAATAATGCCCATCCTGTGGGCAGGTACTACCTTGCTTCTCACGTGAGGTGGCAAGGGGTGATTGGGTGCAGGTGATTGTTAACCAATACCTGGCACCCAATGTTGGGGTATAGGGCTGAAACTCCATATAAATAAGTGTAAGCTCTATGCCCAGTGTCTTCGTTTTTGGTCGTCATTGTGACTTTGTTTTGTATCCTGAATGAATTGTCAATCCTGTACCTGATTGCTTCATTGTCCAACCCATAAGTAAGTGTCCATATTCTGTGTGTTATTTGTATATTTTGTGTCTTCACCTTATTTAAGAAATAAACTATATTTATCATATCATATAGTCGTGTTCAATTCAACCCAGATATTTTGGTGTATATTATAACCCTTCACAAGTTACCGTGACAGATGAGATTTTTGTTTTGGTAGCCAAAAGCTCAATCTGCACAACGTTAAGGGAGAACGCTTATAAGGTAATGATGAGGTGGTACCTCACCTCACTAAAATTATCACAATTTGTTGCAGGTTACTCCCCATTGTTTAGGGCACAATGTGGAGAGATAGCAGACATGTTACATATGCTGTGGTCCTGCTCTCAGATTGCCCCACTTTGGGGAAAATCAGAGATTGGCTACAGAGGATTTTGGGCCTCACCATTCCATTAGACCCCTTGCTGTTTCTATTAAATAGAAAACTCCCAGGCATTTCCAGGTCTGAAAGTAAATTATTTGCAGATTTTGGAACAGCAACAAGGTGCGAGATCGCAGCATTATGGAAACAGTTGGAGATTCCAAACATTCCCAAGATTCGGAACAGAATTTGGTTTGTCTGCCAGATGGAAAAGTTGACGACTCTGGCACTACATTTCTTAAAGTGTGGCTACCATGGCTAGCCCATCCGGATATGCCTGGGGTGAGTATAGCTACAATTAGCTTTAATAGGACAAATTATGTTCTCCCTTCATGGAGGTGAAGATGATGTGTGATATATGTTAGTAAGTCAATATGAGATTATGTTGGTCAAGTAAGCAGAGGTTAGGGAAGAGCCCATACTGGGGACAAGATCCTGGGCATATCTGAAGATGATCTAGCTTGATCTAGAAGATACTGTCAGTGTTCCAAATTGAGAAACGGGGTTCAATTGATAAGTAGTTTATTGTACAGTATCATCATACTCATTCAAAAGTCTACAAGACTCTCTGCCAGGGAGTGTCCAGGCAGCAACCTTTATACATGTTTGGTTCCTTTGTCTAAAACTGTTACTAGGCAGATTATACTAACCACTCCTTAATTCTTAAACCAATCATCTTACAGCTCATTAAACCTGGTTAAAACTGGCCTCAAAACAGCTATGAATAGGTACCTGGTACACACTATCACAAGAATGTGGGCGTTACTTTAGGCACAGTCGTAAATAAACTTAGGAGCGAAATCTCTCATTCACACCAGACACATTCTTAGTCAAAAACTCCAGGATCAACTTGACAAGTTTGAAAGCATGCCTAATTTTGTCAGCAATGACAAACTTCTTTATCAAAACATAAGCAAACTTGACAAAGAGATCATGGAAAAGAAACAAATAAAATTTGATCGGGACCGTTTGGATTATGAAGGGGGCCAGGTTTATGTTTGGCAGAAACCACCTCGCCCCATTAGGAGTGCAAATACACCACACAAAAGACCCAAACAAAAGAATTAACAACATAATTCACAGGCACCCAAAGAAAAATCCACTCCACGTCCCTCTATATTGAAAAAGAAGTCAGGGGACCAGTCCAGTTTCTCAGATGCCTCAGATAGCGATTACCGTTCTCACTGAGTTTCTTTCACTACAAATAAAGTTTCTAATCAATATGACCACTCCAGTGATCATGAAACTGAATATGGACAAGGGACACAAAGGGAACAGAGATATGTACCTTCACTTTTTGGTCAACAACAACAAAAAAACAATCAAGGACTAGGCGCTCAAAGAGACGAGGGCGCAGTCCCCAAAAGAAAGAAATACACTTAGAGCAACCAGATAATGTCATTAATATCTCGGGGGTCCCCCTCTCAGGAAGCGAGATATCATTACTCAACAACGGACTGAATTTTGCTCCCTTTCAAAATTTCAAACTGTTCAATACAATAATTGATTTGCAATGTTTTGTTAGAAAATTGGTATTGAAAAAGTTTTTCCATAGAGATGATGTAATTGGAAATCTGGAGATAAATAATTCTCTTACTAATATATCTTCTGAGACTGCACAGAACTTGGATCTATCTCCTGTGGAATTTAATCCCATAGCAGATGATTTAACTTCATTCCGTGAACTATGTACCCTACAAGTTATGAATAGCTTATTGGATGAGCAAATTATAGGGGAGGAGGTTGATTCTGTTTCTTCGTTTCTGGTAGGCTCCAGAGAGTCAGGATTGAAGAATAGATCCAATTTCTATCCATCATACATGAAGGGCCCACATATACAGTAGCGACGTTTGAAAAGTTGGTTGAGAGAGACCTTTTATTGTTGGCAAAAAGTTACAATTTCACCCCCAATCTCGGCAAAAATCTGACCAAGGAAGAACGGTCCAGTATTCAAAGTTTGATGAATAATAAACATTTGATTATAAAAAATGCCCATAAGGGGGGTGCCATTGTCATCCAAAATAGTGTTACATACAAAAAAAGAGGCCCTTAGACAATTACAAGACAGGGGTTCATATACAATTTTGAAGTCTGACCCTACAGACCTGTTTCTGGCACAAATTAAAAACATCTTAGATTTTGGTGTAATTCTGCAAGTGCTGAGTGAAAAAGAAAAAAGCTTCCTTTACGTCAATTATCCGGTGATCCCCATTTTTCACCATCTCCCAAAGATCCATAAATCTCTGGTTGACCCTCCTGGTCGACCAATAATATCGAGTATTGGATCTTTGGGAGATGGTCTGTCCAGATATATTGATATTTTTTTACAGCCATTAGTCCACAAACTTCCGTCATACCTCCGGGACTCCACTGATTTACTTAATTCACTTTTAGATTTTACTTGGTCTCCTAAGTTTCTTTGGGTTACCCTTGACGTCACATCCCTTTACACAATTATTGATCACACACATGGTATCACTGCAGTTCAACACTTTCTTAATAAATCACAATTATCACGTGCACAATCCACATTTATTATTGAATCAATTTTATTTTTATTAACACATAATTATTTTTTGTTTGATTCAATTTATTATTTACAAACATGCGGCACCGCAATGGGCACTTCATTTGCACCATCATACGCAAACTTATTTATGGGCTATTGGGAGTTTTTGCACATTTTTAGTCATGTAAATCATTTCCATAATAATATTATTTTTATCGTAGATTTATAGATGACCTGTTTATGATTTGGGAAGGTGACACGAGGTCCCTGACGGAGTTTATGGACTATTTAAATAACAACAATTATAATTTACATTTTACATTTGCATATGATGCTAAAAAGATTGAATATTTGGACTTGTTATTATACATTGATTCAAATCAACGTATTCAATCAGACATTTTCAGGAAATTAAACTCAAGAAACACATTTTTGAAGGCGGATAGTGGTCATCCGAAACCACTAATTAGAGGTATCCCAAAAGCACAATTTTTAAGACTCCAACGTATATGCTCAGAAAAAGAACATTTTTTACAACAATCTAAACAATTAGCTTCTAGATTCCGCCAGAGGGGATACACTGAATCGGACCTACAGAAGGCTTTTGAATATGCTTATCATACTCCACGCACGGATTTGCTAAAAAAACGGAATAAAACTAGAGGAGATAATATCAAGACACCACTATATTTTATCATTCAGCACAGCAGACAAGCAAACTCGATCCGTACCATTGTGGCTAGACATTGGAATATCTTGAGTCTAGACAATAGGTTAAAACCATATATCGAAAAATTACCCAAATTTGTCTTTAAGAAGGCAAAAACATTGTCAGGCTATGTTTCACCAAGCATGTTTGTAAAACCCTCAGTAAAAACTAGGGGTTTTGTTCACCTATAGGTTTCTTTAAATGTGGTTTTTGCAAGGTATGCACCTATGCAAAACCCATTATAGTAATGTATTCAAAAATGAACAAAGATAAAATAAAACTTAAGAGTTTTATCACTTGTAACACCAACCACGTAGTCTATATTTTAACATGTGGTTGCGGTAAGAGCTGTATAGGTAGAACAATACGCACATTAAAAAATCGTATATTGGAGCATATTAGAAGGATAAAAAATAAGGATCAGAGATTTCCGGTGGCGAGACATTTCTCAGAATGCCCTATGGGCAAATTAGAAATGTTCACTTTTAGTGGGATAGAATATATTCCAACCCCAGTCAGACGCGGTGACCGACAGAACATCCTTAATCAAAAGGAAATGTTCTGGATATTTACAATGGACACATTGTCACCAGGAGGAATCAACGTTGACTGGGAGTTAAAACACTTTCTTTGATATGTCTCCCCACTTGTAATCTCTGTCTTGCATATCGTCATCCTATTTAGCTCTGTAAATAATATCTGTGGTATAAGACTATTATGTTTATTATTAAGGATATCTATTGTCAGAGCCTCTATTAATTAATCTTATCCTCCATATATTTGGGTCACTCTCCAATATTAAAATTAATATATGATTATTTATGTGCATAATCTAGACATTACCCAGGTTGCTCTTTATAGTGGTTTCCACTCTTGAGACCTTGATGGCTAAATATTGATGAACATCTACATGCAACCAGTAATGATTGAAATGTTCAATACACACAAATAATCCAAGGATTATAAATGGCCCCCTATAATTGCACTCAAGGTAGGTGACAAAAAAATCTATTGTCTACTAATAACTGGCTAGATAGTAGCCAAATCCTAGCATAGGATACACCGCCAAAAGGTCACACTCAGAAATAAAAATAAAAAAGACTTTAATAGTTATACTGTAAAAAACGACGAAACACTATAAAAATGCACAACAGTGCATAGATAAAATCCCCAAATGTGTCTGGTCATGGTACTATATGAACAGATAGTGTTCCAAACATATCGCTGGTAGTGAGTCAAATGCTATACACAGAGCTGCACTATTGCATAGACTGTTGTAGTGAATGGTAAATGGATATTGAGGGAAGATAGCAGTGGGCTCAATGCAACTACTATGTGGTAGAAGATCTAACCTGCAAAACCACTGTGTAGGGTACTCAGTAAACTCAGCTATCTAGCCAGTTATTAGTAGACAATAGATTTTTTTGTCACCTACCTTGAGTGCAATTATAGGGGGCTATTTATAATCCTTGGATTATTTGTGTGTATTGATTTGGGCTTTCTCCCTTGCACCAGGTAGACTGTTTTTTGTTAAAGTGTATGTGTGTTTGGTGTAGCGACGTGCCCTCTCCGTGTATATTTAATGATTGAAATGTTACAAGTATTGTGTTTTGAAAGAAGAACCAATTCATGTTGTTGTACATTATTGTTTATTCATCATTGTTCTTGCTCTCCTCCCCTTTTCCCCCTCCCCTCCCTTTTGTTTTCCTCTTCTTCTCTTCATTCCAAGGGAATCTGTAACCAAAAAAAGCTGTCTTTAATACTGTGGTTTGTGACATATTGAAAGTGTGTCACATAACCCTTTAAAATCTAGACACAAATAACTAGGTAACAAAAAAGTGTTACAAGCACATACACAGTGTTCGACAAATCACCCAAAAATCTACTCGCCCAACCAAAAAATCTACTCGCCACCTAGTCCTGCCCCCAACTCCGCCCCTAGTCCCGCCCCTAGTCCCGCCCCCAACCCCGCTTTAAAATAAAATATATAAATAAAAT
>WSYH01018459.1:0-10972 GCA_036426205.1 Ascaphus truei
ACGCCCCCGCATCCCAGTATCATTCACAGGTTACCACGAGATCTGCCTTCTCCTCTCGTCCCGACTCAACGCCCAGTATCACTACAGGTTACCCAATATCTGCCTCCTCTCTTTTGTCCCGCCCGACTCCCCAGTATCACTCACAGGTACTACCGAGATCTGCCCTCTCCTCTCTGTCCCACCCCGCCTCCCAGTATCACTCACAGGTTACCCCGAGATCTGCTCCTCTCTCTCTGTCCCGCCCCGCCTCCCAGTATCACTCACAGGTTACCGAGATCTGCCTCCTCTCTTTCTGTTCCCGCCCCCCGCCTCCAGTATCACTCACAGGTTACCCGAGATTGCCTCCTCTCTCTCTGTCCCGCCCCGCTCCCAGTATCACTCATCACAGGTTTCCCGTGATCTGCCTCCTCTTCTCTGTCCCGCCCCCCTACCAGTATCACTCAAAAGGTTACCCGGAGATCTGCCTCCTCTCTTCTCTCTGTCCCGCCCCGCCTCCCAGTATCACTCACAGGTTCCGTGATCTGCCTCCTCTCTCTGTCCCGCCACCCACCTCCAGTATCACTCACAGGTTACCCGAGATCTGCCTCCTCTCTCTCTGTCCCCCACCTCCCAGTATCATCCACAGGTTACCCGAGATCTGCCTCCTCTCTTCTGTCCCACCCCGCCTCCCAGCTATCACTCACAGGGTACCCGAGATCTGCTCCTCTCTCTCTGTCCCACCCCGCCTCCCATAGTATCACTCACAGGTTACCCGAGATCTGCCTCCTCTCTCTCTGTCCCGCCCCGCCTCCAGTATCACACTCACAGGTTACCTGAGATCATCTTGCCTCCTCTCTGTTTGTCCGCCCCGCCTCCCAGTATCACTCACAGGTTACCCAAGATCTGCCTCCTCTCTCTCTCTGTCGTCTCAACTCCCAGTATCACTCACAGGTTACCCGTGATGTGCCTCCTCTCTCTCTGTCCCAACGCCTCCAGTATCACTCACAGGTTACCCAAGATCTGCTCCTCTTCTCTGTCCGCCCCGCCTCCCAGTATCATCAGGTTACCCAGATCTGCCTCCTCTCTCTCTGTCCCGCCCCGCCTCCCAGTATCACTCACAGGTTACCCGAGATTGCCTCTCCTCTCTCTCTGCCTGCCTCAACTCCCAGTATCACTCACGGTTACCCGAGATCTGCCTTCCTCTCCACCCCACCTCCCAGTATCACTCACAGGTTACCCGTGATTTGCCTCCTCTCTCTTCATCCTGCCTACAACTCCCAATATCACTTACAGGTTACCAAGAGCGCCTCCACTCGCCCACCTCCGAGTATCACTCACAGGTTACCCGAGATCTGCCCTCCGCCCCGCCTCAACTCCCAGTATCACTCACAGGTTACCCAGATCTGCTCTCTCCGCCCCGCTCTAACTCCCAGTATCACTCGCAGGTTACCCGTGATCTGCTCCTCTCCACCCCGCCTCCCAGGATTACTCACAGGTTACCCGTTATGCCTCTTCTCTCTCCATCCCGCCCTCAACTCCCAGTATCACTTATAGGTTACCCAAGATCTGCCTCCACTTCCCGACTCCCAGTAATCACTCACAGATTACCCGAGATCTGCCTCCTCTCTGCCCCACTCAACTTCCAGTATCACTCACAGGTTAACAGAGATCTGCCTTTCTCTCTCTGCAACCACCATGACTCCCATTATCATTACAAGGTTACCTGTGATGCCTCCTTTCTCTCCGCACCACCTCAACTCCCAGTATACTTACAGGTTACCCAAGATCTGCCTCCACTCGCCCCACCTCCCAGTATCACTCGCATGTGTCCCATGATTGCCGTCGTCTCTCTCTTCATCCCACCTCAACCCCAGTATCACTCACAGGTTACCCATGATCTGCCTCCACTCTCTCCGCCCGCCTCAACTCCCAGTATCAATCACAGATTACCTGAGATCTTCCTCCTCTCTCTCCGCCCCACCTCAACTTCCGTATTACTCACAGGTTACCCAAGATCTGCCTCCTCTCCGCCTCTCCTCACCTCACAGTATCACTCCCAGGTGGCCTGTGATCTTGTCTAAACATAAAAACATCAGCGCATTCCCTGGTCCAGACATCCATATACAGTATGGCATGGACCCAGCCACTCCTGATGATCTGCCTCCAGTACCAGCAGCACCCCTAAGGCCATATAGGCTAAATAAAGTAGAGCAAGAGAGAACTCTGGGGTAATTTATCAAAGTCTCCTAAAATGGAAAAGTGATGCAAAATAGCAATC
Organism: Ascaphus truei; assembly: GCA_036426205.1. Classification (NCBI taxonomy): domain Eukaryota; kingdom Metazoa; phylum Chordata; class Amphibia; order Anura; family Ascaphidae; genus Ascaphus; species Ascaphus truei. Next base: position 2,258 of record WSYH01018459.1, read on the forward strand.
CATGTATCAAAGAACTCCTATTGAAAGCAGCATCGTTTTCTTCTGTATATTTATATTTTTATTGCCAGCATTGTAGATTGTCTACAAAAGTACATTGCAAGATACCTATGAACACCACAAAGATACTAGAAAATAGGGACAAATTAGCATTTTTAAATTCACTTATTTACCAGGTATCTCATGTGTGTTCACAAGTACAACACGCTGTATCCCAATATGTTTTATTTAATTCAATTATATTTATATTTTACAGCTCTCAGTACGATCTGTGAGGTACAAATTCATGTAATTGACAATCATGACCAGATTCCCTATTTTGAAAGATCTGAGTGAGTATTTTCCATTCTTAATAATATAATAATAATATAATTACTTGAATGTGAGTTTCTATGCGTTAACCCTGCAATGCCATCCTCATTTTTAGGACTATATAAGCAAACATGCCAGTGTGACTACTGCCATTCTCTATATTAGCATAGTTTAATTGAATGAACCCTGGTGTTGGCATTATAATTCCTTTGAACTCAATGGACCTGATTCACAAAGTTCGATTAAGTGACTTAACATAATGTTAACATAAACTCAACCGTCCCATAAGCTTAACGGTGGATCTACACAAGTCAATAATGTCAATATAACCAGGTTCGTGTTTCTTCCTTAAGAACATTTAGTTAACTACAGTTTATCAGCCATTAGGGATAAAGACACGCCAATAAGTGCAAAGGTGAATGCGGGAATTGATATTACGTTAGTTAAGTTATACCTAAACTTTGCATTACATCCGACCAGAAAATGGCTTTTGCAAGGTCTGGGTTGGTGTAACGCCACAGTTAGGCATGGCATTAACTACAACAGCATTATTTCCATTGTTATTTCAAGAACCTCTCTTGTCCCAACTTGAGTTGAAGACCTATTCAGGGTCTGGATCGAGTAAGTAACACTAAGACATACTTATGTCATCTTGTTGGAAGATAACGCAACGGTTTTTGCTACAATAATTTGACATTATGTCTATACAATTACATTTACGAACACCGCTGTTTTTGGCATATAATTAGCTTTGAGGATATGCATTAACATAACATCGTTCTTGTTTTTGGTAATGTCAAATTACTGCTATAGTATTGTTTTGTTTTCCACTTTCTCTATGCAGTAGAAAAGAAGAACATAAAAGACACCGACAAACATTGGTAGTGTAGGAGCCTGCTGTAGAGTTACACCTTAACGTAGTTGCAGGCTGAAATATTTTGGCCAAAGTATTGAACTAAATGACCCATAATTAGTGAAGAAAAAAACATATCGTTATGACCTAAATAATGTGGTCCCATTGGATGTGCATTGGGTCTTTTTTTGCTTGTTGTATATTTAAGGTCACGTTATGAGCCTTGATTAACAGAGCTTGTTGATCTAGCCAATGATATGAAAGACTATGTAACAATGACATAAGATTAATAGACAGCTAAAATACATTTCCCAAATACAAACATTATTTTGGTGAGATAGACAACAACACTAGTATAATATACAGAACGGCAATTGCAATTTATTGATGTTACCCCCCAAAAAGCTAGGTTTCCTAATAACAATATTAACAGCTTTGAAACGAGAGGTAACTCTTAATGTTTTACTTCCTGGTGTAAAACATTACTATAAATAAATAAGCAGGTCCGGAACTTGAAATACCCCCCTACGGGGATGATAATGGTCTAACTCAGCAGTATACTGGACTTGTGCACTCGGCACACAGCACGCAGACACCAAGGAGCGATCTTGAACAGTTGTTCCAGAGCAATTTCTACAGGTGAAAAGCCCTCCAATGCGGTCCTGGGTAAAAGCCATGCTGGCAGTTCAGCTTGTGTAAAATTCCCTGTGGCAAGTAACAAGAGAGTGTCCTGGGCTCAATAGCACAGACTCCATCAGTTCCAGCTCATGCCCAAGAGGAGCCGCCGGACCAGCGGTGTTTAAACTGCAACCCATCCACTCATTACCGCCGCCAAGCCCCACGGAGGCATTAAGGCATTCCAGATGAGACCCCTGTCCTACTTCGGCCATCACCAAAAGAAGGAATTTTAGAGATGTCACACGCAGGACCCCACTCACCTTCTATTTCCAGTCTCTCATCCACTCTCCATGTTCTAACCTGCGAGAACAGGACTTCCATCATCATGGAGTTGCCAATAGATGGATTGATCCTTCAGTAGGACCATCGCCTCAGCCTTCCTCATAGAAAATCTCCAAGCTCTGGCTACTTCCATCCTGATTGGGGGTAAACTTGTCCAGCCTTGTGAATTCGGGTTCTGGGAAAACCTTGTCTCCCAGAACTCTATAACTGCCTGATGTGCTTTCCTTACTCCCTGTGGGCATAGAATGTATACATGGGATGATGCAAATTGTACCTGACTGCCAATATCACTGCCACAGTCAAGGATTTGGGCGGCCAGGCTGACTAGAAGAGGGTCGCTCCTTGCTCCTGCCCAAGTCTTGCTGGGCCTAGACTGGTCCTATTTCTCCAGTTTACGGGCTCCCTCCTGAAGCGCCTCCTCTCTGATAAGGAGAAGCCCAGGAAACTCTTCCCCATCGCTGCTAGATATTCCCAGTAGACACCATTCCAAATTCGGAAGCAGCAACCACGCGTGACAAAAAGGACAGTTAAAAAAATTGGGAGTCAAGGAGCACATATAGTATGCTAAACACAAAGCCTATTCGACAAACCCACTGTCTTTGCGTTGTCCCTGCAACAGTTTGCTTCTGTAAAATAGCAACTGCAGACCTAATAGGTGCCTTAAGAGATTAGTAGGTTTATAAGTGTTTATCAGCTTTAATAAATACTGTGACATGTTTGCTTCACAAAACTCCAACAGAGATTTTGGCTGTGTGGTGGCACCATACACAGAGACATCGTACTGTATGATGTGCACATTTACTTACAGTAAGGCCAAGGTTTATCCTAAAAAGACACATTTCAATAAGTCTTCCATGCTTTATTTTAACATATCTGTAAGAACATTTTTTTTTGTTGAGAAAAAATCATATTTTCTTACCATTTCTTGCAGCTGATATAAAATTGAATGTTTACATTTAATTTCTACTAGTTTTTATGATTTCTATATCACGGCAAAGAGAAGTTATGAGATTGATGCATTGTACCATATTGTGTTCAATATTATATCAATGAAACAGACTTGGGGTCAGATTCTACTAGCGGGCGAGTTTTTCCGTGCAAAACCACACTATTTGAAAGGTCATAACTCATGAAATAAAAGTTGACAACTAGCCATATTCTGTTATTAGAATTGGCAGTGTTTTAAACGTGTCTATACAGGGTGACAAACCGCACGCGTTAAACAGCCATTCACCTGGATTGTACTTGAAACTGAAGTGGAATGACCTGAAGGCTGACTTGTGCGGCTCAACCTCGGCTCTTCCAGAGAGCAATCTACTTGGGTTTAGTTGCAGATGGGTATGAGCGGTATTGGAGGAGCGGGGGTGGTGGAAAGATAATTGAGATCACATGGACAAGGGGAGAGGGAGTGTTCCAGGAACACGTAAGGACTGTAAAGTTGAAGGACCTGTGATAGGGGTGGGACTGAGTGCAGTACGGGTATCGGGAGGGAACCACCCCTATATGAGGGCGCAGGCAGCTAGGACGGGGGGGGGTGGGACTAACCAATGTGGGGTTTTTCGATGGTACTCCTTCCAGAGACAAAAATTGGGTTTTTGTGGTATGTAGGTGAGCGGGGAGGAGCGTGGAAAAATATGTTGAAGGAGTCACACCATACAAATATTTCCAAAACACTGATACTGTAAAGTTTTAAGGCCCCGTGTGATGAAGGGTACTGGGGCCAGGCCAAGCAGGATGCAAACCACAACTTGATTATTTAGGGCAGCAGATCAAGCATTGAACTAAACAGATGTGGAAGTGTGCCACTCTCTAGTCTATCACCATGATTAGGTGTGCTCTTTTGTGCACAAGGACATTGAACTGGAACCAGAGAGGTTTAGTGGTATGCCTTTTTAAGGCAGCAAGGTTAGGGGATGTAAAAGGCAATTGCTGTGCTGACAGGGGGTGACAAGCTGGGACAAATGTCCCTCCTGGTCTATTCGGGGGTTTCAATGCTAGCCTGGACAGGAGGTTGGGCTAACTTCTGCAATGCCACGTATAAAACTGGCGGAACACGCTCTCCTTAGACATGGGTGGGCCTCTTATTTCCTCCAGCAACATGGCAGATCCTTCTCCTCCAGCATATGGGCCTCCCCCTCGCATGGCTTTCAGTAGGGCCTACCTCAGGCACATGTACGTAGACTCTTTTGGGCTCTACTCCCCAAGTCCATACCTAATCCTTCCCTGCAGGTCCAATCTGCTCCCCCCAGGCTTATATATATCCTCCCATCCCAAGGATTACCTACCATCGCCCCCTAAGCCTAGCTGCTCCCCCAGGCCATACCTACTCTCCACCCTGAAAATAAATATTTGTGCCTTCAGTGCTTTGAATACCATAGGATACTCATTTGTTGTGAAAAACAGATCCAACACAGGTTTCTGCGTCCCAATAATTATCCTGAGTATTTACATTCCATTCAGTCCTTGAGGAATGAGGAGACATAGGAGAGGAGAGAGTGTATTATACTGTAGCTGTTTCATTCTGCTCGGGGGTAATTTTCTCAAGCATGGCTTTTCTAATATTAATTTACCTTTTCATTGTAGGCTTGATGGTATGGAGAGACAAATCACAAAAAACATAATATTGTGGAAGGTTGTATATCCTGTCATATTCAAGACCCTGGCTATCTAACTCCAGTATACTACCACAAACACCAAGAAAATGTTTAATTTTGCACGGCATTTTCAAAAGCACCAAATGACTTTTTAATAGCTTTTCAGTGAAGCTGACCTTTGAACCACAAAACTCTATTCTACACCCTTCCCCCCCCCCCCCCTCGCACCCAGCCCCAACCCCCCCTTCCACTCCCCACTTCCCCAAGCCCATACCTACTCTCCTTCCCCCGGAACATATTGTTTCCGTGATTTAAATGATAGAGAATTATACTTGACTAAGATTTTTTTTCAGATATAATAAAACCTTTTATGAACAAATTCAAGGAGGGACAGCTATGGGGGCCATATGGCCCAGACCTATGGAAATTTATTTATGGCATATTTAGAAAAGGAAATACATCTATAATAACAACTCTTTAATCAAACTCGTAAAATGGCAATCTGTATAAGACAATGTCTTATGGGTTGGTTGACGTGTGGACAGTACATTTAGTTGTAAATCTCTCAATTTGGTATACCAATACTATCATTCCCAAAGTCACTGAGAATTATCAATTGATTTATTAGATATGAGAATCTCCAGAAGGGCAATAGATCTCAACTGATCTATTTACAAAACCCAAGACTGTAACAGGTTTCACCAACTAAACTAAAGAGGGTTTACCCTTAAGCCAATTGGCTAGAGCAAAAACAGAGTACAAGTGGTACATCCCAAGATCCTTAGAGAAAAAGCAGGTTCTTTTTAAAGCTAAGAGATATATCAATAGGGTACTCATATGGCAAATAATAGGATACAACACAGCACATGGGAAATCTACAGTGTAAATTACACAGGCTGATACTGCCAAGAGGAACCACCATTGGTCACTACCTATATCTGATTTTCAGGTGAGGTCAGGGAATTATCCTGAATCATTTGGGAAATCCTATAGGAGATCCCACGGTAAGTTCTCTCTATAGAGAGAACCCTATTTTTGTCATACCAAAGGCCACGTAACCCAAAGGGAAAACGCTTTCTGTCTACTCCCTTTTATGTTTCTTTAGGAATCCGTTGCTACAGTTGTGTGCACTGTAGTGGGATTATAGGGAGAACTTCTCCATACCCCCAACGAGAAACAAATAAAATCAAAGATTTCTTACATGCTTAAGTACATACATTATCAATCTACTAAAATGCAGCTGTGACTTTTCTACATTTGGGAAATGATATGTTTAAAGGAACAGATGGGGGAACACAAAAAAAACTATCTTCAACTCCAATTCAGACACTCCAGCAGCTAGACACTTCCACACCAATTTGTCAATAAGCATCTCAAACGATTGCTGCCAGGTCATGAGACCAGGCGGGGCCCCTGCAGGAGAGATGGGGACCGCGAACGCCTGTTACTACAGAGAAGGCCAGATGCTGGCTCCTAATGGTATGAATGAATGAATATTAAAATAATTGGTTTGTTTAATGGGTTGTGCACATTGCCACAATTCGCACCTATTTACTTTACTTGTATTGTTTCCATCATCCATGTATCTTGTTCCCTACAGTGTGGCACCCTCTGCACATTGAATGTTGGCCACAGGAATGCAATGGGATGAATTTAATAAAGCTGTAGCATGGTGCAATTTGGATGTGCGTATTCATGGGTTCTGATCCTTGGGCCTAACGCCAGTATAACCGCCTCCACCAAGGGGGCCTTTTGACTGTCTGTATTGGTTTTGTGGAAAATATTGTGGAGTGTGACTCATTTAAATATACTTTGTATATCATTAGAATATTTCCCAGGTACCTCCTCTGGTAGGCTCCGTTTTGAGCACAGGTAGTATCTTCCCTATGTTTTTAGAGGGATTTTCGGGGATATACTGTGTACCACACTTGAGCTCTACTAAATGGGGTTGCCTTCCCCTGTTTTGGGTCATTCGGTGGATTGCACAGACCGGAATGAAAACTGCTTTCTAAAAAAGCTTTTTCAGCATGGGTTTGGACATGCGAGAAGTACTACAGAATAGCAAAATCGCAAATCGGATCGGAAAGGCTTGTCCACAGGATATGCATAACTTGTGGCTACTAGAATCATGCCCCATACTGTTGCCCCAATCCACCGAGCTCCAGTAAGTCATTTACCGTGGTTTCAGTGACACATTAACACCACCAAGGGTATGTCAATAAACGATAAATAATTTGTAAAGCCATGTTTTCCTTAAAGTTATGTATAGTGTAATTATAAAAGATGTTTGTGACAGTGACATGGCAAATGAGGAACTGTTGACAAATGCACATAATCCACAAAAAGTCTGTTCAAGTTAAGTGTGGACTACTTACGTAATGCTATTGGAGAGTTACAACCTAAACTTGATGGTGATCCTTCAGAGACCTGAAGTATGGCTTTTGCAGTGTCCTAGAGAGGGTTTGTAATGCCACAGGGAGGCATGATTAAAATAACAAAATCCCTATTTCCAGTGTGGATATTGAGTGAACCGCAAAGCTGGCATCATGCCACTTACGTAGAACATAGCGTGTTAATGAGATGTAGTTTAGGTAACTTTGGAGAGGCCATGTTAACTCGTGGTTCACACTCGGGTTCTGATTTAAGAGGGCCTTTTGACTCTAGATGTTAATGATCAAGTTTCTTACATGTGATAGATGTTGTTTTGTGCATCGCTAGACCTGGCAGATTTTTTTTAACTGCACAGAAAAAAGGAATAGGAATTCTCAGAAATTGATACATACAATAATAGTACAGACATCAGGAAAAGTATCTGACACTCCCAAAGTCCTCTGAACAAAAGTATAGATAATATCTCCCATAGTAAACACCAGTACTTTAGGTTATAAAAAATGTTATGGCAATTGAGTTTTTCAACTTATTCGAACTGATGCTCGACACAAGACAGACAAAGATAAAACTGCTTTTTAGGCAACTGTTTGCTATAAAATTACCTTGATACAGAACACTAAATTAATCTGGGAGAAAAACCAGTCAAAAAAAAACAAACACAATCTTTATAAAACGAACTGAATCCCCTGTAATGGAAAGTTGGTCCACAGTTTGAGTTCATTTTGGTATTGCAGTGAGAATAGTCCATAGAGAAAATGGCTCAGTAAATTAACACATATATAGGGGTCTGTTTGTCAAGATTACACTTCTGCAAAATACTGGTTCAAGACAAATGCAAAAGAAGAATTGCATGAAAATGATTCGTAAAAAAAATCACATTCGCTTTCCAAACAAACTCATTTTCTGTGATAAATTCGATTTCTGTTTTTTAACCCAGTTGCACAAAATGTGAGTTTTTTCATAAAATAGTTGATGTATCTCAAACACCTCCCAGTATCACTCACAGGTTACCCGAGATCTGCCTCCTCTCTCTCTGTCCCGCCCCGCCTCCCAGTATCACTCACAGGTTACCCGAGATCTGCCTCCTCTCTCTCTGTCCCGCCCCGCCTCCCAGTATCACTCACAGGTTTCCCGTGATCTGCCTCCTCTCTCTCTGTCCCGCCCCACCTCCCAGTATCACTCACAGGTTACCCGAGATCTGCCTCCTCTCTCTCTCTGTCCCGCCCCACCTCCCAGTATCACTCACAGGTTTCCGTGACTTGACCTCCTCTCTCTCTTCCCTCCTCCACCTCCACATGTATCACTCACAGGTTACCCGAGATCTGCCTCCTCTCTCTCTGTCCCGCCTCAACTCCCAGTATCACTCACAGGTTACCCAATATCTGCCTCCTCTCTTTCTGTCCCGCCCCGCCTCCCAGTATCACTCACAGGTTACCCGAGATCTGCCTCCTCTACTATATCTGTCCCGCCCCGCCTCCCAGTATCACTCACAGGTTACCCAAGATCTGCCTCCTCTCTCTCTGTCCCGCCCCGCCTCCCAGTATCACTCACAGGTTACCCGAGATCTGCCTCCTCTCTCTCTGTCCCGCCCCGCCTCCCAGTATCACT
>WSYH01018460.1:0-10971 GCA_036426205.1 Ascaphus truei
ACGTGACAGAGCAATATAATGGAGATAAAATAGGTGCTGTTTTTAAAAAATGCATGATATTATACTTAAAAGAAAACATGGTCTGAATGATTTAACTAACTCTTTGAATGCTGCCTACAGTAATTCCTGATCTGTTTGTGCTTCTCTACAGACTCATGCAAATTGGGGCTGTCCGAGATAAAACAGGACCATTGGTAGCTTTATATATGTGAGCAACTGAAGAGTTCCCGAAGTTCAATTGTGGTCCTCCTATTTTGGGTCTGGTATACTGTATGAAAAAGTAAAGTGACTAGTGAATAGTACCCATGGAACTTGACTGGTATACTTCATCAGTAGCACTTAAAACAAAAATGTTATTTATACATTACCTTTAACTTCATCTTTTCTATTTTGCAAAAATGGTGATATTAAGTACTGCAATACCAGAACCAATTCACAAAATTGTTGCCTTTTTCCAGACATTACAGTAATGGTCAGTGATCAGTCTAGGCCGGGGGTCTGTAACCTCTACAGGAAGAATAGCCATTTTATAAAAAAATTCTTTCCCCAAAGTATTCCGAGAGCCGCAATACATTCATGAATATCACACACACACACACACACACATATATATATTAGTGATGCCCACACCACGTTGCAGTCTCTTTAGTTCCAATTTAAGGCGGGAAACACTGTATAAAGTTTAACTGCAGGGGTTTTATTGACAGGGATTAAATCATATACCAGGCCCACATATCAAACTAGGATTGTTCCTTTGTTTCACCTATTTTACATTTTAGGTGTACTTGGACTGGCCAGTCTATTTGACTTACATGGGGATCTATTTGATCTCTATGTTTGCCTAGGTATTATCACTAATTATTGATTGTGCTGCTCATATGTATATTTTTTGGAGAATTGAGTGTTTCCAGTTTTCTTAGCAGGATTATTTATTTTTGTTGTATTTATATTATATTGGGTTGGCTTTTTTGCTGGTCTCAGCTTTATTTTAATCTGTCTTTTTACATTTTTTTTTGTGCTATATTCATTGTTTAATAAATTTGTTTTCTGATTATTTCTTTATTTTCAGAGTGCTCATTGTGGGAGTTTATTCTTTTGTGGTTCTATATTGGTTTTCCCCATAGCAACGCCATCAGCCCTATTGTGGCTTTATTTAGGAGGTTTTGATTTATTTAATTTGATAGTGATTAGTGATTAGGTAGTGTGTTTTATATATCTTATACTATATTTATGAAAGCACTGTATGCCTGTCTGCATGGCCTCTGTCCCTAGGGGAAATCTCATTGGTCCCTTGGCCCGCCCGCCCCCGCACACCTCTCATTGGCCTGAGGCGGAGTGACGGACCAAAGGGCCAAAGGACACACACAGACACACAGACACACAGACACACAGACACACAGTCACACAGACACACAGACACACATGGTAGGGGGGGGGTGTTGTGGGGCTCACAGTGTTAGCAGCACATCTCCCGGTCTCTTACCCGCCGGTCCCGGAGGCTCCGCCTCTTCATCCCCGAACATCAGCCTGAAATCCAAGTCATCGTGACCCGCGCGCACCTCCTCCTCTCCCCGTGTCTCCCCCCGGTGCTCCGCTCAGCTCCCCCCCGGTGCTCCGCTCAGCTCCCCCCCGGTGCTCCGCTCACCTCCCCCCCGGTGCTCCACTCCCCCCCGGTGCTCCGCTCCCCACCGGTGCTCTGCTCCCCCCCTCCTCCTGTCCCCTGTCCCTCCCCCCCTTTTCCCCCTTTCCCTCCCCCCTTTTCCCCCCCTTCCCTCCCCCCCTTTCCCCCCCCCTCGGGCGGAACGGACGGCCGGAGGGAGCGGAACGGACGCGGGAGGGGGTGGAACGACGGCGGGAGGGGGCGGAACGACGGCCGGAGGGGGCAGCCCACCCCCCCGGGCAGCCCACCCCCCGATCAACCGTACACCCACTCACCCGTACCACAACCACCCCCCCTCAGTACCAAGAAAAGATGAAGGGGAAAAACCCCATTCCAAGTACTCGAAAGCTTAAAAAAAACAGGGTTTGCTTGCCAGCACCATTGGAGTAGAATAGTAGCCAGGGGGTACACCGACATAGAAGGTAACAGACGTTATTTTACCTTAATTTTAATGGGGGATTCTCAATGCTAATCAATGCAGAAATAGTCATTTAACAAAACCCACCATCCTACGCTAGCTAAGTTTCCAATACACGCACCTAGCGATTGGGCAACTTTGCCGCGTATAAGGCAGCTCTATAATGGAGGATTTCATTGTGTGCTACAAAATTACTAATTTGCAAATGTTGTTATACAGTATGGTAGAAATGTATAATTTTTAATTTTTCACATTAATAACATATTAGTATATAAGGTAATGATGATACTTAAGTATGGGTGCCAATAAGCACTATCACCTGAGAGTCAGACTCCAAAAGACATTCATGGTCCACAAGGCTCAACAACGTATCGGACGTTCCTTCATCTCTCCGTTGCACCCCAAAAACTGGAACAACCTCAGAGACTTCATACAACCACCAGCTGACAGTTCTTTCAAATCAAGGCTGTATCTCACACTTAATCGGTCTGAATGTTTCATACGCCATAAATCATATTTTCTTTAACTGTGCAAGCAATTGTCTTGTATATAACGTATACCTGGTTCATTATGTAACGTAATGTAACATGATTATTGTGTTTTACCTGTGCCAGGTACATACTGTGAAAAACGAGAGGTAACTCTCAAAGTAGTACTTCCTGGTAAAAATATTTATAAATAAATAAATGTATATCCCATACATACTCATAACAATATAATTGTTTAATAGTGCTCAATCAGTTGTGATGGGTATTGCACCAAGGCCAGTACAACCAACCTCACCCTGATGAGACCCATTAAAGGGCCGAAACAGCTATCGTGAGTGTTTGGATGGATTTTGAATCTCTATCCATGCTGTGGTTTAAATAGCTGGTGAACACAGCAGAGCATTTGCGTTATATAAGGGCTGTTCTATAGTGGGCGCGCTTGCCTGCGGCGTGCTGGCCGGCGCGGCAGTTATAGTTGGCTGTGGTGTAGTCAGCTTTCTATACTGAGGTGTGCGCGCGCACGGCGGTGAGCGTGGAGAGCCGGCCGACACGGGGGGAAGGGAAGATTGGGAAAGAACAGTTTTCGCGTAGTACACGCCGCTGTTAATGATGTATATGTAGTAGTGTAAATGTGTGCTGGTGTGTGTTTAAAAATACGAACATTATCTTGTTAAATATACAAGTAAGGCTGTGTTTATAGTAGCGGTGCACGTGGCGCACGCTTTTTGGTGTATGGTGGGCAGTGCTGCCAGAGCGAAGGCTTGCAGATAAGTCTGTGTGTTTGATTTTATGGTGATAGGTGTGAAGTGCGCGTGTTGTATGTGTGTGTATTGATGACAAGAAACAGTCAGAATGCATTTTTGTAAATTTGTACGCTTTTGTATGATGAACAAGGCTATCTTCTTAGCAGAGTAACGAATCTTTAAGTCTGAAATAGTTCAGGCCACTGAGGCTGAGCAAAAATCTTAGTTTAACAAGATATTTGGTTTTGATACACACACACATGACTACATACATACGTAAACGCATAAAACATACAGCGCATACAAGCACTTAACAGGTAGTCTTATCTGTGAGCGGGCGCGAAACTTTTCTTTTTCCTATCTTCCCCCCTTCGTCCTGGCCCCATGGTCACTGCCGTGCGCGCTGGGCGGCCCTATTGTCGAAAGGTGACGTAACCAAAAGAATAATGACAAAGTGCCTGCGTCGGGCGCACGCCGCAGCAAGCGCACCCACTATAGAACAGCCCGTAATCGATGGGCACAGCTCGGGCGAACTTGTTCAGACTGTAGAGATGTCAGTACCGGCATAAGGTAGAGCAGCCTATTGTTCATTCATACAAAAGATACAAAGTTACAAAATGCATTGTACTTTCTGTATCAATACACACACTAGTATGTAGCATCACATACACAAATTAAACAACAACACAGACACACACAGATATAACATGACCAAACACACAACAGACCATGCAAACCTGTCGCTCCAGGCCAGCCGGACCACCAACACACAACAACGTGCGTGAAGTTTGCGCACGCGCGCCCCCTCACTTACTAGAGAACAAAGAAAAGGTTCATGTAAAAAAATGATTTTTTTTAGGCATTAACTTTTTTGTAATGAAGGATTTAATGTATTCTAATTTTTTAAAAACACTCATATCATTTGCCTCAAGGATAATCACAGGTTGGATGTGAGGCACGGGAAGCTTTTCGAGAAGGTGCTAAATATCGTAGGCGTCATAGTAAGTGATAACATGAACCTACGCTGAGGATCTCCTTTGTAGTGTGTAAAACGTCTATGCTATATTGATTTGCATATAAGTAAGCCTAGGTCCATTAAAATGTAAGATCGTTCTTTTAAGGAGCATTGCAGGATTATCCTTGGTCTCGCTAAGCACAATTTGGGATATGTTAGGGATATGGAACGTTAATATTAATTTGATACGGAATACACCAAATAATTATATTTAGCGACCCCTGATGGGATTCTAGCCGTTCTATGACTGTCGAAAGACTAACATATGCTTGGCCGCCACAACACACATAATTTTATGTATATGCTGTCGTTGTTTACTGTAGTGCTTGCTGGTCTGGGATTGATGGCCTAATAGGAAAGTAATAAGCATTACTAGGACCAGCGGTGAGTGCCAAACTGGAGGGCGCTGAAGACATTGTAGGGGGTGTGTTGTTGTGTGGCATTATTAAGAGGCCCCGACTACTGAGAGGCACCACTCGGCTCTGTAATTTACTTAGCTTCAGTTCATGCATTTCACATTGCAAGCGCGGGCCTCATTAACAACCCGTTACGATGGAGACCTTCTGCGGCGGTCTCAAATGATGGGGCGCGACACAGTGAGGCGATCAGGCGGGGGGTGCAGCACAGGGGAATGTTTGCGACACCCCTGATCTAGACCAGGGGTCGGCAACCTGTGGCTCCGAGCCGCATGCGGCGCTCTTTCCGCTCACTACCTGAGGCTCTGCAGGTTGTCGACCCCAGCTGCTGCCCTTTTTTTCCCTCACTATCCTGGCTAGTGGAGTGGGGGGGGGGGGTGAGGGGGGGGGGGGGGGGGGGGGAGCGTGTCTCCCAGCTACTTGCCTACCTCTCTCCTGTACTGTCCCACGCTGGGATCTCATGCCGGTGTGGGTCAGAAGTGCGTGTCGCCACTGCCGGCGCAAGCAAACAGTATGTCACAGATACTGGCCCGGCCAGCGCCAACCAGCTGCCGGCAGGACAGTGAGGGAGAGAGGCCCAATGTAAGTGTATATATATATATGTTTTAAGTTATGGTGGGTGAAAAAGCAACAAGAAACCTCCACCGTATATAGCAAATAAAAAGATAACTTGTGAGCACATTCACATGTCTTTGGCATTCACCCTGCCTTTCACCATCATACGTTCTCCCTACCTACCAATTAGACTGTAAGCTCCTCGGGGCAGGGACTCCTCTTCCTTAATGTCTAAAGCACTTATTCCCATGATCTGTATTTATATTATCTGTTATTTATTTGATTACCACTGTATTACTGCTGTGAGCGCTATGTACATTAATGGCGCTAATAAAATAAAGACAACAATCAATACAATCCAGCATACAGTGCTTCCACTGCGCAAGGGATTTTGGGAAATGGCAATGCAAATGAGCAAACAAGGTCACTATATAGATATATATATATATATATATAATATTAAAATAAGAAGACGATATTATAGGAATATAAATTATATATTTATATATTATAATACTGTGAGAGAAAAGGGGGGGGGAGAGAGAGGGAAGGGGGGAGAAAGGGGGGGGGACCCTCCCGGCCGTCCGTTCCGCCCCCTCCCGGCCGTCCGTTCCGCTCCCTCCCGGCCGTCCGTTCCGCCCCCTCCCGGCCGTCCGTTCCGCTCCCTCCTGGCCGTCCGTTCCGCCCCCTCCCGGCCGTCCGTTCCGCCGCTTGGTCCCGGCCGGAGGCACAGGGGTGAGGGAGGGGAGGCGGGAGGTGGTGTGTGTGGTGCTGTGTGGAGGGGAGGCTGGAGGCGCAGGGGTGTGAGGCGGCGGTTTGGGCGGGAGGTGGTGTGTGTGAGGTGGTGTGTGCGTGTTTGGCAGTTGAGGCTAGGCACTCGGCGCCGCGAGGGAGGAAGTGGGTCCTTCCGGGCGCCGCCATCTTAGGCACTCGGCGCCGGAGGCAGCTGCAGGCTGCCTGGCCACTGCCTGTCCCCCCGCCGGGGAGGGAGGGGAGTGAGCGACGGTGAGTGAGCGCCGGGGAGGGAGGTGAGTGTGATGGGGGAAGGGGGAGGGGGAGGACAGAGAGAGTGTGTGTGTGGCCAAGGGGGAAGAGAGTGGCAGTTGGGTGACGTCAGACCCACCAATCTGATTGGCCAGAGGCTGGGGACCAAT
Source organism: Ascaphus truei (assembly GCA_036426205.1). Classification (NCBI taxonomy): domain Eukaryota; kingdom Metazoa; phylum Chordata; class Amphibia; order Anura; family Ascaphidae; genus Ascaphus; species Ascaphus truei. Next base: position 6,450 of record WSYH01018460.1, read on the forward strand.
CAGATTCACCGCAGCTAGTACCAACCTTTCGATTTTATATATTAAGATCAAATACTATGTCGATATGTTTCTAACCCTTTCCCTACCAATAAAGCTGTGAACATGATCTCACTGTAGAAAATGAGCATTAATAGCATGACGCTCGCTAATCGTAAATAAAGTCACCCAACCATGTATCTCCCAGATGAAGAGGAAGGACAACTCTTTCTTAAATATTTACAGTTACTTTAGTAAATCCACGTGTCCTGTATGATTTCTACAAGGGTGTAACCCCCACCTTCAGCACAGAGAAAGCTATAGCATTATGGGGATTTGGGGGCACTCCATCTAATGGTCATACAGTAAATATAGATTTACTGGGACAACTCCTAAAATCAACATGAGAAACATAACCTAACGACTTTACGGACTGCTCCAGCGATCCCATCTTTAGCTTTTGATGGGGTAACAATGGTACTCAGTGGTCAGAAGGCGAGTAGGCTCTATGATCACCTACTGTGACCCTGTCTCACAAGCAGAGGAGTTCCTCTCCACTGCAGAATAGTCCTATGGAAAGAGGTAATGACTCTGTAATTTAACCCTATATACTATTGGTTTCAGGTGAGATGGGCAAACTTATTGAAATTTGGCCTGCAAACATTCATGCAAAATCTCCTCAAAGTTCACCAGCGCGGCTTGTGCTAACCAATCCATGCGGAAGCGTGAAAATACACATGAAACCTCCATTTCTCTTACTATCGCTGGGGCAAAAAAGTTATTGTTTCTGTTCTTTATTTGCAAAACGTTTTCATTTCATTTGGTGCGCAAAAAACCCCCGAAGGTTCGCACAAACAGAATCAAATTAAAAAAGAGCAGCAAGGTTTTTTGCGCACTCCGCTGCAGAAGACGACAGTTCACACTAACGAACCGAAAAAGAAATAACCAGCGGCGTGAGTTTTTTCGGACTCAGAAGATATGCCAATTTTGTGCCGAACTCGAACTTTGGTGAAACGTTCGACATCTCTACTTTTGGACCCTTTGCATAGCATAGACTTGCTGAGAACAGCCTTGTGCAGGGGTTCTCAACTCCAGGCCTCAAGACCCCCCCCCCCAACAGGTCAGGTTTTAAGGCTATCCCAGCTTCAGCACAGATGACTCAATCAGTGGCTCACCTGTGTTGAAGCAGAGACTGATTGAGCCAACTGTGCTGAAGCAGAGTCTGATGGAGCCACCTGTCCTGATGCAGGGATATTTTGAAAACCTGACCAGTTGGGGGGTCTTGAGGACTGGAGTTGACTTCCCCCTTGCGTTGTGTGTTCTAAAGTGAGACACCTGCCTGATTTAAAAGCGGTATCAGTCACTTAAACACGCCGCCGCTGCCATGTGATCACTACGCTGCACCCCACACTAACTAAATACTACTGACAAATCAAAAAATATCACATCATAAAACTCGGACCTAATTAGTCTGTAACCGTGCTCTGATTTCCATGCCGCGGAAAGTAAGCGAGATGGAGTTTACAGGAATAGATTTACTGTGCAGCCGTTGTTCTGAACTGGGTAACCAATTATTCTGATTTATATGCTGGACAAACAAAGGACTCTTTACAGCATCTTGCACAGCACCTTGTAGATTACGCTTCCAAGTCGCTATGTCGCAGACAATTACAGGACACGTGCTTTATTTCCGTGGAAATACCCAATTGTTTTTTTTTTTGTTTTTTTTCACTGTGTTTTTATTGCTGTTCTCACCATTCACCCAACACCTTCCAATACAAACACAGGAACAATATGAATGCGGAAAGGTCCCAGATACAAGACATAGGATACGGAGAGCGGACATTGACGTAGTTAACATTTTAGTGTGTAACCTGACCCCTGGGATGAAGTGGTGCAGTGGGAGATATGAAAACACAGTATTGACAAATGTCAGTACATTAAGGATAACTAGACACATCCTAAACAAACAGTACTAAAAAAACATACTAAAGAATATAATAAAAACATATTAAGACCCATCTTAAAACCCACCTCCTTAACGAAACATACGAGTAGCTCCGAGGTTGATACTTTACACCTCGTGCATCGACCTTGGGCCCTTGCAGAGGCCCTTACCAGAACGTCCTCTCTGTACGTTCTTCCTACCTACCAATTAGATTGTAAGCTCTTCGGAGCAGGGACTCCTTTTCCTCAAAGTGAATTTTTATGTCTGAGGCGCTTCTCTCCATTATGTGTTATTTGTATTATTTGTTATTTATATGGTTGTACACCAAAAAACATTGGACGGCGCACCCACACTAATCATATAAGTAAATAAAACGGATGTTAAAAGACGTGTGTAAAAGTGATAGATTCTTTTGGAGAAGAAATGTATATGATTGTCACGTGTATTACTGCTGTGAAGCGCTATGTACATTAATGGAGCTATATAAATAAAGATATACATACATACATACATATGTAGCCCCCTTTCCCTTTGCCTAAGGGAAACTACATGGCTGACTACACGTGCTGCTATACCTGTTGCTCACAGGAGACCTAAGCCTCCACCTCTGGGAGCCTGGGGTGGGCACTTTCTCCTTAGCGCAGCGCCTCCACCTGGAAAGGTTCCCAGTGTTGGCGGGATAACACCTCACAGGAACTATTACAGTAATAAATACTCACACAGGTAAATAACGGATATTTACTGTACACACACAATACAATAACAATAGCAGTATCCCCGTGCAATGCCCACAGTATAGCCCTATGACCCAATGTACTGAGGGTGCGGTGGCACCAATAGCCCTGGTGTCCTTCCCAATGTCAGTCCCACCCAAGTTTGAGGTAGCACTACCCCTGTGGACCGTTGGTGCACTTATATATACCTCCCTGGGCACTGCTGTACCCAGGTTCCACTGGATGGAACAAAGGATCAGTCAGGTCCCACGACATGGGGCCTCCAATAATCCCCTCACTCCTTGCACGTCCAATCCGCCTTGTGAAGTGCGAGCTCCAGCTGGAGGGTCTCACACAATGTCTCAGTACCGAGGTGGGAACGGTATGATACCACACACCCACAGCAGTGGGAGCAAGCCCGGAGTATGGTCTAGCGTTGCTGGGCCTGTAGAAAGAGCTGTTAGCATATACTTGCAACGCTGGGGATTGTATTGTATTGTATGTCTTTATTTATATAGCGCCATTAATGTACATAGCGCTTCACAGTAGTAATACATGTGGTAATCGAATAAATAACAGATAATATAAATAACAGATCATGGGAATAAGTGCTTTAGACATAAACATAACATTAAGGAAGAGGAGTCCCTGCCCCGAGGAGCTTACAATCTAATTGGTAATCTAATTGCTAATTGTCCGAGAGAATAGTCGTGTCCATGTGCCAGATCCAGGAGTCTAGAGGTTAACGTAGTAGAGGGCGTAGCAGTGTTCACAGGGATACCAGATAGCAGAGTAGTCCAGGACAAGCAGGGGTCAAAACCAGGGAGATCCAATAAATCACAGGAGCAGGATACAGGGAGTACACGGAGAGAGCAAAGCATAGGTCAGGTACACACAGGGAAAAAGGAACTATGCAGAGCGGGGAAGAAGTGGACAGACAGGGATTATAAAGGAGGAGTTACCAATGGGAGAGAGGGGAGGAGTAGAGGGAGAAGTGGGAGAAGACAAGGATGGGACAGGAAGAGAAGAGGAGGAGACAGAAGGGGCGGACAGGGGAAAGGCATGAAGGGATTGGGAGGCGGAGACCTGGGAAACAGGACAGGCGGGGCCTCAAATCAACGAGGTTCTGCTCCGGAGACCACCTGCTACAATACACTAGTATGAAAACCCAAATAAGAAATTGAACTAATTCATTAACGTAGCGGCAATCTGCTATGGTAATGAAGCTGCTTTAATGTAATTTTTATTAATAGTGTGCGGGAGCAGGGGGTCTCCTGAGATGAACCGCATTGATTTCAGCCTCGGGGACCCCCTGCTTCCCAGATATGGGGTGCCGGTATCTCCTTCATTATTTAAATCCCACGGTCAAGTGACACGAAAGATTTAAATATGGCGGTGATAGCGGCACCCGATGCCTCATACTGTGGCCTGTTACTCGGAAGCAGCGGGTCCTTCAGCTCAGGAGACCTGCTCCTGCACACTATAAATAAAAATTACATTAAAGCAGCTTCATTACCTTAGCGGATAGCCGCTAAGGCAATGAATGGGTTAAGGCACAATAGCAGGTTTATTGAGGGCAAAGAGGGTGCCTAAAAAAAACCCATATATGCATACATTCAAAGAAATACATCCCCCCCCCCCCCCAATACATACAGTACAGTAATGGGCAAAATAACTATTATCCAGATATGGATCTTAGCTCATTTGCCCATTTTAAAATCAAACATTAGCCAGCCAGCATAAATAAAGTAAATAAACCTTTCTACTTACCCCTGCCATTATGAAGGGCATCCTCGTCAGCATACACCAGGTGCATGTCCTCCGATGCCAGCAAGAATACAGGAACAAATACAATCTAATGGCCCCATGCCCCTTAATCACCTTA
>WSYH01001866.1:0-48255 GCA_036426205.1 Ascaphus truei
GAGTTATAGGGAGCAGTTATATGAGGCAATAGGAGGAGTTATAGGGATTGGTTACCTTATATATGTATGTATATTTATTTATATCTACACTGTGTGTGTGTGTGTGTGTGTGTGTATATATATATATGTCCTATGACATAAATTGTTAGTCCAATAAAAAAGGTATCACCTAATACTGAAGAACTCATTTATTCTGCACTATCGCAACTGGACTAACACGGCTACTTTCTGCTTTATATATATATATATATATATATATATATATACCGGTGTATATACTGTCACGGCCCCTTTTATTCTCCAACATCTCTGATTTGTTTGGGTATTTTTTTTCAAATGCCACGCACTTCACCGCGTTCATGCCGCATTCATGCCGAGACAGCGCTAATACAATGCACGCGGCTTTAAATACCGGAACATGCCGCATCAAACACTGCATCTGCCCGCGGATTTCAGAGTTGCGCTCAAACGGCCGCACGAGGCTAAAGGCGGCCGCCACTGTATATATGCAGACACACTGCAGGTCTCAGTCCCTCTCTCCCCACAGCTGGTATCACGGCTTACTCTCGGGTGGGGACGCAGAGAAGCTGCTGCAGGAGAAGGGGGAGCCATGGACCTTCCTGGTGAGAGAGAGTCGCAGCAAACCGGGAGACTTTGTGATCTCCGTCCTTACCACAGAGCAGAAGGATGAGAAGTACAGAGTGACACACATCAAGATAATGTTCAAGGTACTGTATAAAGTGTGCTCATATATGCGTCTAACCCAGGGGCGGGCAACTCCAGTCCTCAAGGGCCCCCAACAGGCCAGGTTTTCAGGATATCCCTGCTTCAGCACAGGTGGCTCAATCAGTGACTCAGTCTTGAGGGTTGGCCACCCCTGGTCTAACCTCTTCCTTTGCAATTCTGTCTATATATACTGTATTACCAAATTGCAGACATGTTGATACTAAGAGGAACATTTGCAGGATTAAGTAAACATTCCGTTCTGTTCTCAATTAGTTTTTTAAAATGTGCTTATCGTTCCTTTTTTCATGCTGATGACGTCCTGAATGACGTCAGATTGGGGCCGTTTTGTCTCACTGCACTGCCAGGAGGGTATAAATATTGGGTCATTTTAGTACTGTATGTGTGTATCTTGAAAAAGGTTACCAGGTGGGGGGGACCGACACGTCCGTTCCACTGTGGGTGAAACCTAAATTATTTTAATTCAAAACGAGATTGCTGGACTATTTCTGTTAGATGTTCCTGATGCTATCCTCTATACACCTCGTTAAAACCAAAGCTTAGGAGGGTTGTCTCTACTGCGCATATATATATATATATAAACAAACAAAAAGAGAAAAAGTATCCCACAAAAAGCACTAACAAGTTTATTTAAAGACACATCACAAAACATACAAACATAATAAAACACTCTCACATACCTCAAAAATATGGAAAAACAACATCATGCAACCTATAGTGGTGGAAAAGGTCCTAAGCTAAAGCCAGAAAAAAATATAATAAATATGTATAGATAACAGATATAATCTATTGACACATTGGTATCAGAGAGGTGAGGCACATGTAAGGCCTCCCTTCTGTAGACCGGCCGGTCAACAAAGGAAAAAACTACTCTGCTGAGAGTGCTAAATCCCAGACCTAGCTAAGGCCCAAAGCCCACACCAAGGATCCTGCTGCAGAATAAATATGCACAAGTAGAACTCTGCTGACATAACCAATGAGGGTAAACAGCAGGTCAATCCTAATATGAGGAAAGCAGAGAACACACAGACTGGCAGAATAAGTGTGTGCACAGAAATAGGATAATGAAACTATGTGCAAATACTCATGAAGAGCTGTTGGGAGAATGGAAAGGACTGCAGCAATGGGTGGATAAGTGTCCCGTCTGAACTCCACAAAGAAGTGGGGTATACAGTCAATGAAGACAATACTTAGCCTCCCACTTAAAATCTTCTGACTGTAGCGAGGGCAGGTGAGTGGCAGCCCGGATAGGAGCAGGCCAGTTGCCAGTTCCTTCGTCGTCGCCGTCGGATGACGCGGATGACGTGAGTCACGTGGAGGCGCGGAGATGGAGAACAGGAAACACTGCTAAGACGCCCAACCAAAGTATACCGGCGACTTCGTTTTTCACACATGGCTTCTCCATTTTGGCTTTATTCTTGTTAAATAAATCATGACACGGTGTAATATGTCGTGTTGTTGTTCATCTGAGGTTGTATTTACCTAATTTTAAGACCTGCTAAGGAACAGATGATTGTTATTATGTCCTGATATGTAAAACCATAGAAGTCAAAGAGGGTGTACTTTCTTTTTCACATGACTGGAGAGAGACAGAGAGAAATAATAAACAAGTTCCACTCCGCACTCAAACAAGGGGCCAAAACGTAATCAAAAATCCAATATATTATGTTATGGTGACATATCGGTGACACAAAATGTAAATATATTTTAAAAACTTGAAACGAGAGTAGGAGAACTGCCCGACCCAATGTTAAATAAGGAGAACCAAACCAGAGCTTTATATGATAAACAAAGTCCAGCCTCTGAAGTGTACACAAGGAAGACTTGGTGGGTTTCCTGGTGCTGCTCCGCCAGTGAGAACCCCCCAGCTTCTGTATACTTCCAAATGTACTAAAACTGGGGGGCGCAACATTTTCTGGGGGGGCGCGGCGCTTACGGAGGCACCGGGCACTTCCCCACAACATTCCAATAAAATGCCGGGGTTGCGCGCGAGGCGTCTGTATGCCTCTTACCTGCTCTCCGGCGGCTTCTGGAAACGCGTCGCCATGACGCTGCGGATGCTGGAGAAAAGGTAAGGGGTGCGGGGGGGGGGGGGGGGGGCGTCGCGATGAAGGGGGAGAGGAGGCAGGTGGGCGCAAACAAAAAAACTTTGCACACCCCTGTACTAAAAAATAGAAGAGCACCGTCGCCTGCAGAGTACACATTTTCAAGCCTGCTCCTCAGCCTGCCGCCCTGCAGTTTAGGGCAGCGTGCGCGGCACGTGAGGTATGATCGCTTTAATAGGATTACTGCAGTATGCTTTTGAGCCGCACTGCGTCGCCGGCCGATTGTGGTATAATCACGGCCTTAGGTCAGCAGCATGGCACAGAGATGTTTACCAGGCGGGGGCATTGTGCTTATCCCTGTGCAGTGACAGAAATAAAGTCACCGGCACCTCCTCTCTTCACAGGGCGAGAAATACACTCTGGGAGACTCTAAGAAATTTGATTCACTCACAGATCTGATTGAGGAGTACAAGAAACTTCACATAGAGGAGTCAACTGGGACCCGCGTGTTTCTGAAACAGGTGAGAGCTTCCCAGTGAGGGCACCACGGAGGGTGCGGGACAGGAGCTCTCTGTCTCACGCTCCCTCTCGCCTTTTCATGCTCCCGCTCTCACTCTCCTTTCATCTCTCCCCCCCCCCCCCCCTCCTCCATCTCTCTCCCAGCCGTATTATGCCACAACAATTAATGCAGCCGACATAGAGAATAGAGTGAAAGAATTAAACAAAACATCAAAGAAAGAGGAGGCAGTGAAGGCCGGATTCTGGGAGGAGTTTGATGTAAGTCACAGACACCTGTCCAGCTGTCCGTCTGTCATTCCCCATCTGTCCGTCTGTCATTCCCCATCTGTCCGTCATTTTTTCTCCTCCCCTATTTCTCTCACTTTCCGTCACTTCCCCTTTTCTCTCTCTTTTTCGACCTCTTTCATACCCCCCTCTCTGTTTCCTCCCCCCTCTCCGTTTCCTCTGCCACTCCATTTATTGCTCCCCCCTCTCCCTTTCTCTCTCCCTCCCCCTCTCTTACTCTCTCCCCAAGCTTCTTTCTTTCGCTCCTGCAGAGTCTTCAGAAGCAGGAATCCACGTTACAATACGAGAGGAAGGAGGGACAGAGACCAGAGAACAAAAGCAAAAACCGCTACAAGAACATCCTACCTTGTGAGTGAACTTGTGACCTCAACCTGACCCCAACGTTGACCCTGTGACCTCAACCCTGATCCCAACTTTGAAAACTGAAGTATTATGCCCCAACCCTAACAATGACCTTATCCCCAACTGTGACTTAAACCAGACCCCAACCCAGTGACCAAAACCTCTTTCTCCCTCTCCTGTCTTCCCCTCTCTATCCACATCCCTCTCCTCCTCCCTATCCCTCCATCCCTTTCTTCGTCTATGCCTCCACCCCCTCCTTCTTTCTATCCATCTATCCCTCCATTCTCTCCATTCATATCATCCCCTCTATCTCTCCACCCCCATTCCTCCCATCCCTCCATCCCTCCCCTCCTCTCTATCCTTCCATCCGGCTCCTCTTCTTGTTTTCTCTCTCCACCTCTTTGCAGTTGATCATTCCAGGGTTATACTAAAATGTGCAGACAGGAACGTCCCCGGCGCCGACTACATCAACGCCAATTATGTGACGGTGAGAGGCTGGGAAGCTACTCAAAGGGATATAATGGGAAAGACTGGGAGATAGTGTGACGAACTCGGGAATCTGTACCCCTGGAAGTGGCTGGGAAGAAAAAGGGTACTGGGATATACTGGTGGAAGTGGGAGATGTAATGAAACAGTTTGTTCCCCTCTCCCTTTCTTCTCCGCGCAGAACCAGCTTGTGGGGGCCGGGGACGCCGCAAAATGTTTCATCGCGTCTCAGGGCTGCCTGAACACGACCACAGGGGACTTCTGGGAGATGGTTTGGCAGGACAGGAGCCGAGTCATTGTGATGACCACCATGGAAGTAGAAAAGGGCCGGGTGAGGGGCCACGTCTGTCTGTGTATATCTGTTTACCTGTCTGAGAGATGTGTGCCTGTGTGTGTGTGTTTGTGTGTACATGTCTGTGTGTGTACCCATCTGTTTGTGTTCCTGTCTGAGTGTATGTACCAGTCTGTATGTATGTACCCGTCTGTGTATATGTACCCGTCTGTGTATATGTACCCGTCTGTGTATATGTACCCGTCTGTGTATATGTACCCGTCTGTGTATATGTACCCGTCTGTGTATATGTACCCGTCTTTGTGTGTGTGTGTACCCGTCTGTGTGTGTATGAACCCATTTGTGCGAGTTTCTCTCTCCATCTCCCATCCTATCTCTTTCTCCATCCTATCTCTCACTGCTGGTCTTTCTACCTTCTTCTTTCTTGCCGTTTCCTCCCGATCCTGATCTCCATCCCTCTCCCTCCCTCTCAGAGTAAGTGTGTCCCTTACTGGCCGGAGGCAGAGGCCAGTGGGAAGGAGTTTGGAAGGTTCTGGGTGGAATTGCACAGTGTACATGAAGCCATCGAGTATAAATTCCGGTCTCTGTGCATATCACCGCTGGAAGACGTGAGTATCAGAGACCCCAAACCCAATCAGCAGGGGGTATATATATATATGTGTGTGTGTTTATATAACAGCGGCAGATATTGGAGTGTCTACCCCCTACTTCTCTCAGCAAGTCATGATCTCTATCTCATTGAGTCAGGGTCAAGGTTTCACTCTCTATGTGACACAGTCTTGATCTCACTCGCGCTCTGTCAGGGTCTCTCTCAGTAAATCCAGGTCTCCATCTCTCTGAGTCAGTCTCTCTTAGTGAGTCAGTCCCCTCCCCTTCTCTTGCTGTGTGAGGTCCATGCGAGTCCCGTGTACACTGTGTTCTCAGCGTGATAATGTCCGGGATATCGCTCACTATCAGTACAAGAGTTGGCCGGATCATGGGGTTCCCAGTGATCCTGGGGGAGTCATCGGCTTCCTGTCAGAAGTCAACCGCATGCAGGACAGTATCCCTGAGGCTGGGCCCATCGTCGTGCACTGCAGGTAACCCTCGGCTGACTTCTGACCCCATCATCCCTATTTCTGAAACCCCCTGAACCCTGACCTCACAAACTCTAGTGTTGACTCCAATTTACTGAATGCTGAGCCCATAGGCCATAAGTTCCTTAACTGTGTCCATGACTCCTTCAACTCTGACGCCTGAATTCTCCTCTGCGGTATTTCTAGCCCTATTTGCCCCTCCTCCTCGTAACCTCTGACCTCTCCCCCTTGCAGTGCTGGGATTGGCCGTACAGGAACTATCATAGCTATTGACATGTTGCTGGATATGATTAACATGAAAGGTGAGAAAATCCAAGGGGAATGTGCGGTACGTTTAACGCCTTCACTATCATCCTCCCCGTCACACCGTCACTATCATCCTCCTGTCACTACGTCACTATCATCCTCCTGTCACTACGTCACTATCATCCTCCTGTCACTACGTCACTACCATCCTCCTGTCACACCGTCACTATCATCCTCCCCGTCACACCGTCACTACCATCCTCCTGTCACTACGTCACTATCATCCTCCCCGTCACACCGTCACTATCATCCTCCCCGTCACACCGTCACTATCATCCTCCTGTCACCACGTCACTATCATCCTCCCGTCACACTCACACCGTCACTATCATCCTCCTGTCACACTCAGTCACTATCATCCTCCTATCACACTCACACCGTCACTATCATCCTCCCGTCACACTCACACCGTCACAATCATCCTCCTGTCACACTCACAGTCACTATCATCCTCCTGTCACACGCGCACCGTCACTATCATCCTCCCGTCACACCGTCACTATCATCCTCCTGTCACACGGTCACTATCATCCTCCTGTCACACGCACACCATCACTATCATCCTGCTGCCGCACTCACACCATCACTATCATCCTCCTGTCACACTCACATGTCACTATCATCCTCCTGTCACACTCATACCGTCACTATCATCCTCCTGTCACACTCACACCTTCACTATCATCCTCCCGTCACACTCACGCCTTCACTATCATCCTCCCGTCACACTCGCGCCGTCACTATCATCCTCCTGTCACACTCGCGCCGTCACTATCATCCTCCTGTCACACTCACACCGTCACTATCATCCTCCCGTCGCACTCACACCTTCACTATCATCCTCCTGTCACACTCACACCGCCACTATCATCCTCCCGTCGCACTCACACCTTCACTATCATCCTCCTGTCGCACTCACACCTTCACTATCATCCTCCTGTCGCACTCACACCTTCACTATCATCCTCCTGTCGCACTCACACCGTCACTATTATCCTCCCGTCACACTCACACCATCACTATCATCCTCCTGTCACACTCACACCGTCACTATCATCCTCCTGTCACACTCGCACCGTCACTCTCACACTCCTGCCACTCGCACTGTCACTATCACATTCCTGTCACACTCACACCATCACTATCATCACTAATCTATCTCTCACTGCCACCATCACGCTCGCTCTCTGTCCATTCTCTCCATCTGTCTCCAGCTTTATCTCTCCCGTTATTCCCTTTCTCCCATCAATCTACCCCTTCTCTCCCACATCCCCGTCTGTGCTCCCCCTAGGTCTAGACAGTGATATAGACGTGCAGAAGACCATACAGATGGTGCGATCCCAGCGCTCCGGGATGGTGCAGACAGAGGCTCAGTACAAGTTCATTTACTCGGCCATTGCGCAGTTCATTGAGACGTCCAAACACAAGCTGAAGGCAATGGAGGTATCGTAGCTGAAGGGTCGGGGCGGGAGGAGCAAGGGGGGAACACGGGGATGGTGTGGGGTGCAAAAGGGGGGCATGGGAGGGATCAACTTGGGGAGGCACAGGGGCTGACCAAAGGGGGGCTCGGAGAGGCAGCAAAGAGGAGCACTGTGGGTGGGTGACCACGGGGGGATTGTGTTGGATAGAGGGACATGAGGACAAGCAAAGCGGAAGCTAAAGGGATTACTGGGGGAGAGAGGCGGGTGAGACAGTGAGCAGTAATAAAGGGATTACTGGGGGAGAGAGGCGGGTGAGACAGTGAGCAGTAATAAAGGGATTACTGGGGGAGAGAGAGGCGGGTGACACAGTGAGCAGTAATAAAGGGATTACTGGGACAGAGAGAGGCGGGTGAGACAGTGAGCAGTAATAAAGGAGGCGGTGGTCACGGTGGGGAGTGTGACTCGAGCCCTTCCAACTCTTCCCTTGCAGAGCACAAAGGCAACCGAATCCGAGTACGGGAACCTTGGACTCTCGGCCTCCAAGAAGAAAGTGTCCGGAACCCTCTCAAAGTGAGACCCGGGGCCTGTGTCCGGCACTGGGGCTGGTTTACAGTTGGCTAATGTCAGTGGAGCTGTAACACAAACTCACTGCGCAGGCGCTGAATGGCGGGATTGTGCCTCGTTAGGACGAGTCCCCGATTGTGGGGCACATTTACATAATGACTCGACAGGTGGAGGCGCAGCTGTGATTAATGTATTTAAATGGGCTCAATGTGCATATACGGACATTAAGCTGCACCTGTCTTACGTTACCAGCCAATACAGCGCTGGCATAGCAGCTGTGCTTAAGAGCCCTTCTAAGGCCGAGTCCGCGCTGGCGCTGAGTGCGCTTACCTTAGTCAATGTGCATCATCACATCCACGCTCATGCTGTGCACGCGCGGGCACACACGCTGGGCACACACGCTGGGCACACACGCTGGGCACACACGCTGGGCACACACGCGCGGGCACACACGCGCAGGCACACACGCGCGGGCACACACGCTGGGCGCTTGGGTATACAAAAAGAATTTTACTTTCTTGCGTGCTCAATTTGCCCGCAATGCCCCCCCGTGCGCGCTTCAGAAATAGCTGGGACACCCGGCGCTCATGGTTGGAGAGCTGGTGACGTCACCGCTCTCAAGCACGAGCGCGGTCAGCGCTAGCGGGGCCGCAGCTTTAATTGCGCGCCAACAGGGAACAGGTGCAACGTTTGCTTCACTAAGAACGCCGCATTTGCAAAGCGTTGTATTGGAAGTTATGGCCGCAACTGCCGCTTTGTCCGTACGCCGGCGCTTCCCGCGCTACCCGGCGGGGCTGGCTCTTCAGGGAGCAAAAAAGCAGACAACCCTGCAGAACAGGAACCAACTCCAGTGCTCAAGGGCCACCAACAGATATTCCTGCTTCAGCACAAGTGGCTCAGATATAGCCACCTGCGCTGAAGCAGGGATATCCTGAAAACCTGACCTGTTGGTGGCCCTTGAGCACAGGAGTTGGCCGCCCCTGCCCTAGAAGAATAAATCCTTAGCACTGACGTCCGCGCCGTTACGCCTGTCATTTTCCGTCTCCGCCGCTTGATTCCGCCGCATTGATGTTGCAGATCTCGCTTCTGCTCTGCATACTGAAGGGAGGCCTCCCCCCACCCCCCAAACGTCACAAGCCCCCCTAAACGTCACAGGCCGCCCCCAAACGTCACAGCTTTCTGAGCGTGTTCTCATTCCCTGTCATTGCTCGGTACAATCGCACATACGTACGACTGCGCAAGGCTTTCAAATCACACAGAGCAAAATGGCGCCAATCTAAGGCTTCATTAAGAACAGTCGTTTGTGACCCTGTTGTGCCGTACGCAAAATTGGGGGTAACGTCCTGAAATAGCGATGGCCGTCTCCAACAACGATATTTCTGCAACTACATAAAAAGTCTAAATAAAGCCCAATGTGTCTGTTCGTCTCCCTCCCTCCATCTCTCTCTCTCTCCATCTCTCTCTCCCCATCTCCCTCCCTCCATCTCTCTCTCTCCATCTCTCTCTCCCCATCTCCCTCCCTCCATCTCTCTCTCTCTGCCTGTTCTGGGGCATAGGGGCTGTGTGTACGCCTGTTCTTGCCTGTCTGGCGGTTAGGGGCCGCATATATGCCTGTTCTTGCCTGTCTGGTGGTTAGGGGCCGTGTGTACGACAGTTCTTGCCTGTCTGGCGGTTAGGGGCCGTGTGTACGCCTGTTCTTGCCTGTCTGGCGGTTAGGGGCCGTGTGTACGACAGTTCTTGCCTGTCTGGCGGTTAGGGGCCGTGTGTACACCTGTTCTTGTCTGTATGGCGGTTAGGGGCCATGTGTACGCCTGTTCTTGTCTGTATGGCGGTTAGGGGCCGTGTGTACACCTGTTCTTGTCTGTCTGTCAGTGTGTACAAGCATGTTCTTGCCTGTTATGGCGGGTTAGGGGCGTGTGTAAATTGTTAGTGCCTGTCTGGCGGGTTAGGGCCGTGTGTTTGTACAACCTGTTTTGTCTGTATGGGCCGGGTACGCTGTTCTTGTCTGTAGGGCCGTGGTACGCCCTGTTCTTGTCTGTCTGGGCAGTGTGTACGCTGTTCTGACTGTTCTGGCGTTAGGCCATGTGTACGGGCCTGTCTTGTCTGTATGGCGGTTAGGGGCCGTGTGTTGTGTACGCCAGTTCTTGGCATGTTGGCGGTTAGGGGCAACAGTGTGTTACGCCTGTTCTTGTCTATCTGGAAGTGTGTACGCCTGTCTTGCCTGTCTGGCGGTTAGGGGCGAGTTGTGTACACTTGTTCGTGCCTGTCTGGCGGTTTAGGGGCCGTGTGTACGCATGTTCTTGTCTGTCTGGAAGTGTGTACACCTGTTCTTGCCTGGCTGGCGGTTAGGCCATGTTGATAGCCATGTTATTGTCTGTCTGTCAGTGTGTACGAGTTCTGCGCATGTCTGGCGGTTAGGGGCCCGTGTACACCTGTTCTGTATGTATGGCCGTGTGTACGCTTGTTCTTGCCTGCTCTGGCGGTTAGGGGACGTTGTGTACGCTGTTCTGTCGGTCTGCAGTGTGTACGCCTGTTCTTGCCTGTCTGGCTGGTTAGGGGCCGTGTGTACATGTTCTTGATGTATGGCCGTGTGTACGCATGTTTTGTGTCTGTCAGTGTGTAAGCTGTTCTTGCCTTGTATGGCGGTAGGGGCCGTGTGGTACGCCTGTTCCTTGTCTGTATGGCCGTGTGTACGACTGTCTTGTCTGTCTGGCAGTGTGTGTAAGCTGTTAGTGCCTGTCGGGCGGTTGGTATAAGCATGTTATTGCTTGTCTGGCGGTTTTAGGTGCCATGTGTAAGCCTGTTCTTGTCTGTGGCAGGTGTACGCCTGTTCTTGCTGTTGGCGGTTAGGGGCAGTGTGTTACACCTGTTCTAGCCTGTCTGGCGGTTAGGGGACTGGTGTGTACGGACTTGTTTTGGTCTGTATGGCCGTTTGTTGTACGCCTTTCTTTGCTTGTTCTGGCGGTTTTAGGGGCCGTGTGACACTTGTTCTTGCCTGTCTGGCGGTTAGGGCAATGTGTACGCCCGTTTTGTTTGTATGCAGTTGTGTACGCCTGTTCTAGGCCTGTTCGTCTGGCGGTTAGGGGCGTGTGACGCCTGTTCTGTCTGTATGCCGTGTGTACGCCTGTATGCTTGTCTGGCGGTTACGGGGCGTGTGTACGCCTGTTCTTGCCTGTCTGGCGGGTTGGGGCCGTGAGTTACGCATGTTCTTGTCTGTATGGCAGTGTGTACACGGTTCTTGCATGGTGGGCGGTTAGGGGAAGTGTGTACGCATGTTAGTGTTGTATGGCAGTGTGTACGCCTGTTCTTGCCTGTCTGGCGTTAGGGGCATGTGTACGCTGTTTTGTCTGTCTGGCAGGTGTACGCTGTTCTGCCTGTATGCGGTTAGTGCCGTGGTACGCCTGTTATTGCCTGTCTGGCGGTTGGGGCCGTTGGGTACGCCTCGTTCTGGTCATCTGGAAGGTGTACGACCTGTTCTTGACCTGTCTGGCGGTTTAGGGGCCGTGGAAGCCTGTTCTTGTCTGTAGGGCGGTGTACACCTGTCTTGACTGTCTGGCGGTTAGGGGCCGTGTGTACACTTGTTCGTGCATGTCGGCGGTAGGGGCCAGTTGTGTACGCCTGTTCTGTCGTATGGAAGGTTGTACACCTGTTCTTGCCTGCTGGCGGTTAGGGGCCTGTTGTACGCCTGTTCTTGTTGGTCTGTCAGTGGTTACGCCTGTCTTGCCTGTCTGGCGAGTTAGGCCGAGTTGTGTACACCTGTTCGTGTCTGTATGGCCGTGTGTACGCCTGTTCTTGGCCGGTTGGCGGTTAGGGGCCGTGAGTGTACGCCTGTTCTGTCTGTCTGGCAGTGGACGCTGTTCTGCCTGTTGGCGGTTAGGGGACCGTGTGTCAACTGTTCTTGTCTGTATGGCCGTGTGTAGCCTGTTCTTGTCTGTCAGTGTTACGGCCTCTGTCGTGCTGTCTGGCGGTTAGGGGCCGTGTGTACGCCATGTTTGGTCTGTATGGACGTGGGTACGCATGTTCTTGTCTGTGGCAGTGTGTACAGCCTTTCTTGATGTTCTGGCGGTTGTGTGACGCCTGTTTTGCCTGTCTGGCGTTAGGGGCAGTGTACGCTTGTTCTGTCTGTATTGGCATGTGTCGCCTGTTCTGCCTGTATGGCGGTTAGGGCCGTTTGTGTACACCTGTTCTAGCCTGTCTGGCGGTTAGGGCTGGTGTACGCTGTTCTGTCTGTATGGCGTGTGTACGCCTGTTCTGCTTGTCTGGCGGTTAGGGGACGTGTGTACACTTGTTCTGCCTGTCTGGCGGTTAGGGGCCATGGGTACGCCCAGTTCTTGTTCGGTCTGGCAGTGTGTACGCCTGTTCTTGCATGTCGGCGGTAGGGGCCGCGTTGTACACCTGTTATTGTATGTATGGCAGTGTGTACGCTGTTCTTGTCTGTCTGGCAGTGTGTACGCCCTGTTCTTGCCTGTCTGGCGGTTAGGGGCCGGTGTACGCCTTTCTGCCTGTCTGGCGGTTAGGGGCCGGTGTGGTTTTATGCCTGTTCTAGCGTCTGGCGGTTAGGGCTGTGGTACGGCCTGTTCTTGTATGTATGCAGTGTGTAAAGACTTGTTCGTGTTGTGTCTGGAGTTAGGGCCGCGCCCGCGTGTACACTTGTCTTATCTGTATGGCCGTTGTGTACGCCTTGTTTTGGCATGTCTGGCAGTGTGTACGCAGGTCTTGCCTGTTCTGGAGGTTTAGGGGCGTGTGTACGCCTGTTCTGACCTGTCTGCGGTGGTGTACGACTGTTATTGCTGTCTGGCGGGTAGGGGCGTTGTGTATGCTGTTCTTGCTGTTGTCAGTGTCTTACACATGTTCTAGCTGTTCTGGCGGTTAGGGGCTGTTGTGGTGTTCGCCATGTATTGTCTGTATGGCCGTTTGTGTGTACGCTGTTCTGCTTGTCTGGCGGTTAGGTTAGGGGCCGTGTGTACACCTGTTATTGCCTGGTTGGCGGTTGGGGAAGTGAGTAGCCTTCTGTCTGTATGGAAAGTGTGTACGCAGTTCTTGCCTGTCTGGAGGTAGGGGCGTGTGTACGTATGTTCTTGTCTGTCTGGCAGTGTGACGTTATTTTCTGTCTGTCTGGCAGTGTACGCATGTTCTTGCCTGTCTGGCGGTTAGGGCGCAGTGCTGTACGCCTGTTCTTTTCTGTTGGACGTGTGCCCGCTATGGTTCGTGTCTGTCTGGAGTGTGTACGACTGTTCTTGCCTGTTGGCTGTGTGTAAGCCGTTCTTGCCTGTATGGCGGTTAGGGCCGTGTACGCCTGTTATACCCCTGGCGGTTAAGGACGTCTCATATGTTCCCGTGGGCTCGCAGGCTCAAACGAGAAGGACGATATATGCAAAATGGACCACCGGGAAAGAAAGAAAGAGAAAGTGAACAAGGAAAAAACCTCTGAGCGCGAGAAACCGAGATCATCCATCAAGAAAAAGTGATTGCAAGGTGAGAGCTGCCGTATTGCACCCCCCCCCCCCAAACTGCGTGCGCGGTGAGATATGGGGGGGGGGGTTAAATCTGCATTAAGGGAGAAATAATAACTGGGGGGTGCTGTAGCTAGGACCGGGGTTTGGATGCTGTTGGCTTACAAATGCAAAAGATTGTGGCACAAACATTGCAGCGTGAGGCACGCGTTGTGTGTGCCAGACATGTGTCTCCATCAACTTCTTATCATCATAAGAGACGCCGACAATTCCTTTAGAATTTATTGTATGAACGCGACGCACACACAGATAAGAACCGTGTGCCTAAATAAGAAACATGCATAAAGACATGCAAATATATACACATTATAGTCTCTCCCTGTCTGTCACTTACTACCAGTCCCGCCCTGAGCTGCTTACCTCCGTTTTCTATCCCTTTGGTTTCTCACACTTTGTTGCTTAAAATGTTATTTTGTCGTCCTTTTCTTCCGTGTTTAGTTTCTCTTCATCGTTCCGGCACTCTAAACCCATGAACTCAGCCACTCCCGTGTTGACATGTAACCTTCTGGTGTCCGGCCTTCAGGCCTTGATCACAATTTTCCCATTACCAATCCATCCTACACGCTGCAGCTAGAATCACTTTCCTCTCATAAATTCTGTCTTGCTTCTCTCGGCGAAATCCCTTCTTTGCTTCGCTCAGGCTGAAATCCCTCTCTGACTTCTCTCCGGCTGAAATCCCTCTCTTTGCTTCTCCGCCGGCTGAACTGAAATCCCTCTCTCTGCTTCTCTATCCGGCGTCTTGAAATCCTCTCTCTGCTTCCCGGCTGAAATCCTCCTCTCTGCTTATCTACGGCTGAAATCCCTCTTTGACTTCTCTCCGGCTGAAAACCCCTCTCGCTTCTCCGGCTGCTGAAACTCCCTCTGATTCTATCCAGCTGAAAATCATCTTTGCTCTCTACGGTGAAAACCCCTCTCTGCTTCTCTTCGGTGAAATCCCCTCTATGCTTCTCTCCTCACTCTTACACCGGCTCACGGGTTTCTTCCGTATTAGAACTTGTGCTCAAAAGCCGTTTACACACCTAAACCCCTATCACTTTGGCCCCCAAATGGCAAAATTCCCTCAATATAGATCGTCTTAAAACTCACCTCTAAAAAAACATCCGTGGTCCCATCTATACCCCTACATCACACTTACCATAACACCGTTCTCCGTCTCTGAAAAGTTTTCTTCATTATCACTTAGATTGTAAGCTCTTCGGGCCAGGACTCTTTTTCCTAAGTGTAAGGTGTTTCAAGCGCTTTTCCCACCAAGGATACATCTTGTTAGACGGCTTTGACGCGCTAGCATAGGGATGCGGTCTGCGAAACACCTTATTCTCTCCCTTTTCCCTACTTGCAGACCTCACCCCGTGCAGACACGCTTCTGGTGGAACCGGGCAGTGTATTTCTTCAGCTTCTGTCACGACTTTGTAACCCGTCCCCTGTCTTTATCTTAACAAAGTTGCTTTAATTACAGCTCATCTTAATAAAGGATGCATGTCACAGTGTGACCACAAAACTGGGGCTGTGTGTCTTTCTTTTACGGTACATAGATTGGGTAACGGGGATAATGTAATAGTCTAATACAAACCGTGACCAACAAAGTGTCCACATCACTGCCTGATACCCATTAGGCCCGCTAACTACTGTATAGTGAAAAAGGTGTTTGGTTGAGGAAAGGACAGTAGGTTGAAACGTCACTGTGCTCAATGGCTCTGATGTGTTGACATAGTTGATGAGGTGAAAAAAGATGTCGTCCATCAAGTTCAACCTATGCGTAAATTAGACACAGATACTTTATCATATAATTCTATACTTACTTGTTGACCAGTGGAAAGGCAAACAAAAGACCCCAGTGTCACGTCATCCAATGATATCTCATAAGGGGAAAAAAAATAAATTCCTTCCTGACTCCAAGAATTGGCAATCGGATTAATCCCTGTTGGCCTGTGGTTGGTGGTCAACATCCTTCCCTGGTTTACTTATTTGGTAATCCCTGTTTACCTTTCCCACTAAAAAGATGTCCAACCTTTTTTTGAACAAATCTATGATCTGGGATCACAGTCTCCATGGGTAAGAATTCCACATTTTAACTGCCCTTACTGTAAAGAGAACCATTTCCTTTGTTGCTGGTGAAAATTCCTTTCCTCAAACTTAAGGATGGGCATGAGTCATTTGTATTGCCCATGGGATGAATCGTTCTTTGAAAGCTCTTGTATTGATCCTGCATATATTTGTATATAGTTATCATATCCCCCTCATAGACGGCCTCTTTTCTAATGTAAATAAATCTATTTAAGCTGTCCTCTCTCAGAAGTTAGATGGTCCATCCCCTTTATAAATTTGGCTGGCTCTTCTCTGCACTCTCCTGTTCCATAAGTCTTTTCTTAGGATTGGTTGCCCAAAATTGTACTCCATATTCAAGGTGGCTTTGTAAAAGGTGTGCTTGTAAGGGGCATATTATGTTTAATTCCCTTCCATCCATTGGCCCGTTTGATTGCAGGATAAGAGCTTGTTTGCCTTTGCAGCACTACTGCATGACATTGGTCACTTTGCAGCTGTCTACAGCACTCCTAAATCCTCTCATCAAGGTTCCCTCCATTGATCCCCATTTAGTGTAATTAGCCTTTATTCTTGCATCTCAAATGCATAACCTTACATTATTGTATTAAACCTCATTTGCCTTTACCTGCCCACGTTTCCAGTCTCTCCAGTCATTCTGAAGAGAAAATTACATCCTAGCTTGATTCTAGTTACCTTACACCATTTAGTATAATCAGCAAAGACGCTCTCGATTGCCAACCTCAAGGTCATTAATAAACAAGTTAAAAGCAGGGGTCCATGTACCGATCTTGAGGTACTCCACTCCACACTTAGCCCACCTGAAAAAGTTCCATTCATGGACAAACCCCTGCTGTCTGTTCCTTTTAACCAGTTTTCAATCCAGGTGCATATATTATTACCTGAGACCACATTCTTATTTGTTACACCAACCTCTAATTCCTACTGAGCCTCCTCAAAAAAAACAAATAAGTTTAGTTTGGCATAAACTATCCCTATAAATCCATGCTGACTATTACTAATAATTTGTTTGCGCATTAGGTATTCCTTGAATATTATCCCGTATTAAACCTTCAAGTAGTTTTCCCCACTATGAAGTCAGGTTATAGGCTGTAAATTCCCCGGTCGTGATTACTCCCGTTTTAAATATGGCACCAAATATGCTTCACGCCATCTTGTGGTACGAGCCTTGTGGAAATTTATAATATAAATGGTTTGGCTATTACTGAGCTTAACTCCTTGAGAACTTCCCTGGATGTCATGCCGTCGGGGCCAGGGGTGCTTTTAAACTTTCAGTTTTTCTATTCCTTATGAACTTCTTACCCAGTTAAACAATGCTATTAAATGGCGAGGTTGTGGTTCCTAATGTGGCACTACTTTGAACTTGACTTCCCTGGTAAACCGAGGCAAAGAATTTGTTTAATACCCTCTGCTTTTTCCTTATCTCCAATATCTGCCTACCCATCTCACACTGAAAGGGTCTATATTTCTTTTCAATTTTTTTGGTATTAAAAGTACTTAAAGAACAATTTAGGGTTGACCTTACTTCTAGTGCAATCCTTTTTTTTCATTATCCATTTTTGATAATTTGATTGCCCTTTTGCAATTTTTGTACATCCTTATAATTCTGATACGAATGTCTGTCCCTTCTGACTTTAAAGAATCTAAAAGCCTTCCTCTTATTGTCCATTCTCCCATACCTGTTTATTAGCCACATTGGTTTTGACTTATTTCTTTAACTATTACCAAAGGTATACACTGATAAGGTGTTTTTCTAACAATTTTTTAAAAGGGACTGACCATTTTTCTCTGCAAAAACATCACAATGTATTACTTGTGATTAGCCTCAGTTGATTTAATCTGCCTCTAAAGTTTTTTAAAGTCTTTGTGGAACCCAAAAGTAATCGGTTTTTTGATTAATTTTTTCAACAGAGACCATGTTATGATCACTGTTACCCAATGTTCAAGGACGTCAATATTTGTTATGTACTTATACATGTTTGAATGATCAATCCTGTGACTGCCCCTCTCCTGGTTGGTTCCTCACTACTTGGCGTAAGAACCCCCAACAAAAACCTGTTTCCTTTTGTTGTAATTGCTAATCTCATTGCCCGTCTAGGTCGGATAATTAAAATCCCCCCATTATGCAAACATGACCAGTTTTGATGCTTCTCCCTTTGCAAAAGTATTAGCTTCCTCAATCTCACAGATATTTGGTGGGTGATAGCATATTCCCACAAATATATTGAATACAAATAGAAGGTGTTTGGACTCTAGCCTTAGTTATTATGTGTGCTTTGATTCTACCTACCTTTTATAACTACTGTATAGGGAATAGATCACTGACCGATTACTTAGGAACATTCCCCAGACTCTCCGGTTCTAGGGAGAAATAAAAGCTGCAACCATTTGTTTCACAAGTTGTTTTTTCTAATAAAGTCACAGGACTAACAGAATGAATTTGTGTCCCTTCATCTCTGCCCTGGGAGAGAATATCACCTCCCAGGGCCCGAGATCACCACAGCCCATCAGGTCCAGGGTATCAGCTCTCACCAGACAGGGAGGAGGGGTGGGGGAAAGGGGAGGGACAGCGGCATTGGTCGGTTTCAGGTCCTCACTTCTTTGCTCTTTCCAAAGACGAGGCTGTCACTGCAGACGAGAGAAGCGGAGAGGAGGAGAAGAGCGAAATGCATGCAGCGGCGAGAGAGAGAGGGCAAGAGAGAGGGAGAGCAAGAGAGAGGGAGGGCAAGAGAGAGGGAGGGCAAGAGAGAGACGCACACGCAGGGGGCAGAGAAGAAAGAGGGCGACACAATTAGAGATAGAGAAACAGTTGTCTCACCTTCCTTGCAGAGTCCAGTGTCCCACATTCCAGGTGACAGAAGCAGAGGGAAAGAGACACAGCAATAATTAGAAAACAGGGACACGTACAGAGGCGGAGCTGTGTGCCTGCAGAACCACCTAGTCGGCCAATCTCCAATCAGCTGTAAAAAACTTTGACCACAGTGATCCCCGGCTTTCTTACTCGGAGATATCCCCGTCATCCAGGCATGTCCGTTTCCTTAACAGTATTAGCCCCAACCACCCTCTTCTGGGAGACTATTAAATGACCCACACATTTCTGTAAAAGAAATCCTTCCTCACATTCCCCGAACCTCCTGCTTCAGCAACGCAGCTCTGTTCATAACACCTCTCTGAAATATGCCTACTACTTATTTAAAACCCATTATGTAAATAAATGTTCTATGGATACCCCATCCTCCAGGCGGCGCATATAAAAGTGCCGTCAGTTTCCCGGTGTCTATCGGTAGCTCAGGGGAACTCACTCCAGTCCTCAAGCCCCATCAACAGGTCAGGTTTTCAGGAATCCCAGGCTTCAGCACAGGGGACCCCCAAATGAACCACGAGCTGCAGCAGGGATATCCTGAAAACCTGAACGGTGGGGGCTATGAGGATGGGAGTTAATCCCACCTTCTGCCTTTGGGCGTAGATACAGGATGAAATGGTACGTGTGTCCGTAGCGAAGACCGAAGACAGAAACGTAAGGTAGGAAGTGTACCTTGAATGGCCAACTAGTGGTTATAGAGGCAAGCTTCCAGCGACAACTAAAGTTCCCTTCTTCAGGCAGAGGATTCAAATAAACACAAATAACATGTTGCAAGTTATGCAGGAAAGGAAGAGGGATATTCAGATGTAAATTAGTGGGGACAAAAAAAAAGCACCCGCAATGTTGTAAAACTTAGATGTAAGCTCTTCGGGGCAGCGACTCCTTTTCATATTGGTTGCTTTTAATTAAATAATTAGTGTCACGGGTATTACGGCTGGGATGCGCTATGTACCCGGAGGGCGCTATATAGATACACGGTACATACAAATACAACTGGGCCAGCAATTAGAATGGAGGCATGGTGTGGATGTCTGGGAACACGGTGGCAGAAATACGACAAAAGCGCCAGGTAGAGGCGGAGGAATTAGGAATTAGTGTGTGAGGTGTATGGGATACCGAGCGCAGAAAACCCGCAAAACGCACAGTGCATTAAAGGGAAGATACAAGAATGTCATAGAAGGACACATGAATCCAACTCCATTAGGGCCGATATGTAATGGTTTCCAAGTTACATAAGTTACATTCCCAGGTTTCCCTTTGTGTTCGGAAATTACCCTCAGTTGACGGTACGTTAATGGTGCTCGAATTATTGGGGTTACAGAGAGTGTGCCCTAAGGGTAAGTGATGTGGTGGTGGCGGTGCATTGTCATCCCGTTCCCCTTATAAAACTCCTCATTAGGGCATGGTGTGATTGTTACCGGGTATACAGCCTTTTGCATGTTACCGGGTATACAGCATGTGTGAGTTACCGGGTATACAGCATTGTTGCATTGTTACCGGGTTATACAGGCATTGTCTTGCATGTTAACGGGTATACAGAACTTGTTTGCATGTTACCGGGTATCAGCATTGTTTGATGTACCGGGTATACAGCATTGTTTGCATGTTCCCGGGTAGTACAGCATTGTTTGCATGTTACCAGGATTACCGCATTGTGTGCAGTTACCAGGGTATTACAGGCATTGTGTGCATTGTTACAGGTATACAGCATTGTGTGATGTACAGGGTATTACAGATTGTGTGCATGTTACCAGGTATACAGCATGTTGCATGTTACCAGGTATACAGGCATTTGTGCAGTTACAGGGTATACAGCATTGTGGATGTTACAGGTATACAGCATTGTGTGCATGGTACCGGGTATACAGCATTGTGTGCATGTGTTACCAGGTATACAGCATTGTGTGCATGTTTTACCGGGTATACAGCATTGTGTGTGGCATTGTTACCAGTATACAGCATTGGGTGCATGTTACAGGTACAGCCTTGTGTGCGACATGTTACCAGGATAAAGCATTGTGTTGCATGTTACCAGGTATACAGCATTGTGTGCATGTTACCAGGTAATAAGCATTGTGGGCATGTACCAGGTTACAGGCATTGTGTGCATGTTTACGGGTCCTACAACCCACATTGGAGCGAGACAATTGAAAGTAGTATAAAATTCTAGACGCAAAACGTGCAATCATCCAAATTCGTATAGTGTGTCTCTGCATGAGCACAAACACCCACACACCCACCCCACACAGTGTGTTTTGTATGTTTATAGAGCTCAGAGGTCCCTCCAGCCCCCCCCCTACCTGGTGTGATGAAGGTTGTCATCCTGCAGGTTCAGGCACCAAGATTGTCAGCGTTTCAGGATATACGAGATTCTGTGACGTTGCGTATGTGAGACAGAGATGAGAGGGAGCAAGAGACGAGAGAGAGAGGAGAGAGTAACGAAGGCAATGTGCCAGAGGAACCGCGTGCCAGATGACGGAAAGAGAAACAGAAACAATGGACAGCGGGCATTCAAGAAATGACACTCGCGTGGTGATACCTGACAGGCGGTCACATGACGGCACAGCGCTCACCGTCTTTGCGATGCTCTGGAGCCGCTCGGCTCCGGCGCAGCTCAGGTACCCGGGATTCTTACGAGAGCGTCACCGATGTATGAGAGTGTCAAGGACATAGGAGACAGCTGAATGAGATGTGTGCGCGCGCAACGAGAGAGAGCGCAGCGCAGAAGGAGCAGCGCAGGCGAGGAAAAGAGCAGGGTAAATCACAGGGTGAGGATTCATCTTTGCTGCAGTGGCTCTCCTCGGCGCTGAACCCCATGAACTATCTTCGTCTCTGGATCCTGTATCGCTTTCTCCCACCAGGCACTGAGCGCGCTGAGCCTCCTGTTGAGCTGAGACACAGAGGGGGCGGGCAGGGAAAACGAGCGTCACAAAGACTGCAGCCGGGGGGGTGTTGTAAAGGGTGTCAGAGGGTACCGGACTAGCCCCGTCTTGACTCACTAACCCGTTGTAATCCAAAGGTCACTCAATTGTCCAGCGCTTCTCCCAGATTAATATTCGTGATAAAGAGTACGTGTCCAGCCTCTAACGGGGGGGAGCTCGTAGGAAGCGAGGGGGAGGAAGCACGCAGACGGGGATGTGGGGGTGGGGGCGCAGACGGGGATGTGGGAGTGCGCCAGACGGGGGATGTGGGATGTGCGCAGACGGGGGTGTGGAGGGCGCCAGACGGGGATGTGGGAGTGCGCACAGAGGGGATGTGGGAGTGCGCCAGGACGGGATGTGGGAGTGCGCAGACGGGGATGTGGGAGTGCGCCAGAGGGATGTGGGAGTGCGCCAGAAAGCGGGTGTGGGATGTGCGCCAGACAGCGGGTGTGGGAATGTGTGTGCGCAGAAGCGGGTGTGAGGATGTGCGCAGACAGGGGTGTGGATGTGAGCAGACAGCGGGGGATGTGGGAGTGCGCAGAAGCGGGTGTGGGTGCTCCAGACAGGGGTCTGGTGGGGGAGTGCGCCAGACCGAGGGTGTGGGGAGCTTCGCGCAAGACGGGGAGGTGGGAGTGCGACAGACAGAGGGTGTGGGAGTGCGCCAGACGGGGATGTGGGAGTGCGCCCAGACGGGGATGTGGGAGTGCGCCCAGCGGGGATGTGGGAAGTGCGCCAGAAGGGGATGTGGGAGGAGGCGGCCAGACGGGGATGTGGGAGGCGCCAGGCGAGGGGATGGGGAGCTGTGCCAGACAGAGGGGGGGGAGTGTGCCAGACAGAGGGTGTGGGAGTGCGCCAGACGGGGATATGTGGGGAGTGCGGCCAGGCGGGGGATGTGGAGTTTTGGGCCGCCAGACGGGGATGTGGGGAGTGCGCCCAGACGGGGATGTGGGATAGGGCCAGACGGGGAGTGGGAGTGCGCCAGACACGGGTGGGCGGGGTATTATAGGTAGTCACAGCTGGAGGGAACAGTTTCTGCTCACTCAAACTCTCCCACCACCCAATTCCCTGTTGAACCAAGTAGTGACCCACACCTCATTGAGGTCACTCACCCACTTGTGGACTCCACGCCGCGTGTGTATTCCTGCTGAAGCTTAGCGCAGTGATTGCCACATCGGCCAGACAAACTGAAATCCTTTGCTCGGTCCGTAGTTCCCGCGCGAATAGGAGAGAGACCCTGCCGCAGGGGTGGAGCCATCAACGTTTTCTCCCCCTCTCACCCCACGTTCTATCAACTGCCCTCTCTTCTAACCCCAGAGTCCTCATTCCAACCCCCCCCATAATCCTTTGCCTCTCCCCCGCTAACATGCGCTCGTCTGGTGATGAGCTGCGATGCGTTGAATTTGCCCACCACACTTTTCAGTACTTCGTTAACGATGGGATTGGGAGAACCCGCTCCTAGTAATCCATCCCAAGCCGTGGTACAAGGACGGGAGGCTCAGAGGGCCAACGGCCGAGACAGCAAATGCAGGGTGATGTTCACCATTGCAGGTCTGAGACACGGCACACGTCTTCGGGACCTGTTCAACACAAACACACACACAAACACCACACACACAACACACAACACACCACACACCACACACACACACACACACACACACACAAACACACACACACACACACACAAACACCCACACACACACCCACACACACATCACACAACACACACACACACGTCATCATTTTACACATCTGGGCCATGCAAAACAGGGGAACCTATCAACAAAAACCTGTGTCCCCACTTGCCACATGACCAGTCCCTCTGGGTTTGGGACACACACCCTAGGCCTCTTACCTTTGGGTCCAGTCGGGGAGGAATCTTCGGGGTTTTGCTCGGATGTCGTAGATTAACCGGATACTGAAACCAGGGAACCCCGACGGGACAAAGAGCACAGCGAGAGATAGACACGCCGAGGGGTTGGGAGGGGGAGGAGAGAGAGGAGGCGTGGAGGAGAACGACAGAGGACGGGGCGAGCTAGGGTGGAGGTCAGTAGTTAACTGAAGGAAGTCCCTCAGCAACAATTTTGTACATCTGAAATCCACCAATACGGTTAAAGAAAATTGCTCTTGTGACCTCCTCCACTAGGAGAGGAGGACACAAGAGAAGAAGAGGAGGAGAGAGGGAAAGAATAGAGGGGGGCAAGAGAAAGGGAAAAGAAAAAAATAAAAAAGAGGGGGGGCAAAAAGACGAAGAGAGGTGAGGTGGGGCAAGAGAAGAAGAGGAGAAGATGATGGGGCAATATAGAAGAAGAGGAGAGAGGTAGAGAGGAGGGGGAGGAGATGAAGAGGAGGGGGAGGAGGGAGGAGGTTAAGTAGAGGGGGAGGAGAAGGAGAGGGGGATAGGGTAAGAGAGGGGGGGAGAGAAAAATAGTAGCAGGGGAGAGAAGTGGTAAAAAAAAACTCTGTTTCCAATGGGGTTGAATCCAAGGACAGAAGAAATATAAACCCCAGAAATTCCGGGACAGACCTGTAAAGAAGACTCCTTCACTGCGTCTCTAGACCACGGCTCCCGCGCCCAGCACAGCTCCAGAGCGTTCCCTGCCAGAGGGGCCGGCGGGCAGGCGCCCTGCAAATCCTTCAGGTTATGAGCATGGGCCTGCGGGGGAGCGGAGGTGTAATGTACAACACTATCTCGCACGTTCCCATTACTCTAAATACTTCTCTATATTTTATGGGAGTTTTGAGTAAATATGAAGGATAGGAGGAGGGATACAGAATGAAAGAGGGGGGGTTGGGGTTCAAACAGTATAGTTGACAAGATAATATGGGAGGGGAATGATATCCTTAAATCCCAACAATAAGAGCACTCTATCGGAAAATCATTGGGGAGGGGGGGGTTGTATGTAACAGAGGGAAGGGGCCATTCAGTGGTTCAGGGGTATGGGGTGTATGGGTGGTCATGGGAGACCAGGACTATTTCAACAGGATCAAACACCACAGGAGAACCGAAGTCCAAAGAAAAGACATTCATCGTTCTGCATCGGCCCTAAACGTCTGGAAGGCTCTGGTCCCGCTTGAAGAAACCCAATGTGTTGACTGTGGCTCTGCGATCACGGATTTGAGAACTATCCGGCCAAACTAAATGCGTTGTACTTCCACCCTGAAAGCCTGGCATCCCAACATGCCACAGACAAAGCCTGTCACGGGAGTGAGGACCAGGACATTCCACCGGGATCAAAAAAACACAGGAGAGGACACCAAAGTACCAGTAGATTTATTCTGGTGAGAGCCAGCCGACCTAACAACAATGAACACAGACAGAGCTATACTCACAATACCTGGCCCCTACAGGGGAAACCCTAGCTGGTTCCATGTGTCTGGCGTAACGCAATGACGTCCCGAGCAACTTCCACTCATGTGGGGAGGATTCGGAGTTTGAGGCTCACAGGGTGTAGGTCACCAAGCAGCACCCTGTGAATCTCCCGCGGTAGAAGAGCCACAGCCTCGCTTTAGGTCACTCCAGAAAACTTCGGGAGCCGCTTAGTTATCCGTACGCTAGGGTCAGGCAACCAATGATACGGAAACCAGCAGCAACTCTTATATACTTCCGTCTCCAGGACAACGGGCCAGCGACCAATCAAACATGGATGCTGCGTGGAGTGGAGGGCCAATACAAGAAGGGATCGCCCTGTGTTGGCCAATCAGGACAGGAGCATGAGCAAGGAGGGCAGGGAATTACGAGCCAGCCAAGGAGACAAACTACATCCTCCGGTTCCCAGGGCCGGCTGCTATCTCTTGATTCGATAAAAGTGGCAGCCTCTTTGAGGCAGACAATGGTACTGCTTATCGAAAACAAAACAGGCCCTCTACAGGACGACCGCCCACCCCTCCCTCCATTGTCCACCAAACCCCGCGGGGGACCAGCTGAGCCCGATCCTCACGGGGCGTGCAGGATGCGGAAATGTTTACTAGCCTTGCATGCCGAGCAACAAGGAATACAAAGTTAATACATACACAAACATTTCACCAAAATAAAGGTTTTAAACCATATTCTACCATAACAATTGGTAGATGAGCCACGACCAGGAGAATATAGGGCCTGGAATCATTCAGCGAGATTAGGGCAATGGGCCTGGCTTACCATTATAAGAGACCATTTGCCTCTATTGTCACATCTCCCTTCTTAAGCCAAAATTCTGGGGGCAATAGCTTGAACCAGGGTGAAGCAAAGGATCGATACCACAGGGGGTATCGGAAAAACAAAGGGGCGAACAAAGCTGGGGTCTTGTACTAATCACCCAGATAGCTGATACAGGGCGGTTGAGGGGCCTTGGGTCGGAAGCCAGCAAGCTGCCCATCTACATATGGTTGTGGGGGTCTCAACGCCCCCCCACTACGGCCGGTACACCTCACTGGACATAGGCCGGACCCGCTCGGTACGTGCGCGTATCGGACATGGGTGGACAGTCGTGGCTTTGGAGCCTGGAGACGCAAAAAAATCATGGGGCGGGTCTCGAACTGGGAATCCCAAAATGACTTACCTAATGGCAATTGGGGTTTACTGTCCAGGTATCACCGGTTCGGGGTGGTTGACCCAGAGAGCAGAACCGATCTACCCTGAGTCGAGATGGGGGGATAAGTGCAGTCTGTGCCGGCAGGGGGTATCAGTCACAAGTTGACTAAATCATAGTCCAACCAAATTCCAAATCAGACAGGGAGCACCCCCAAGTTTTCTGATCCCTCTACCCCTCCCCATCGCAGTGCCACAAGGGCAATTTGCAAGGATCTGGGGGCTCCATCAGTCAGCTTATACCTGGATGTCGGTCTTGGGTAAAATATGCTCAGGATCCACAATTTGTCTGGCGGACCAAGGAAATCGTGGATCGGTATATCCATCAAGCCGGCAGCCTTCCTTTCCCAATGGACGGAATGTACCGTTGCGGGGATCTTTTAGGTCATATTAACGGTGGCTATTCTGTAAACCCCGCCGGTAATGGCTCAGATCGGAGTCAGTAGCTTGGGCAGGAGTCGTCTGGTTGTGACCGGCACGGAGGAGTCGATGGTCCTTGCCGGGGCCACGATCCCCACGTATGCGGCCGCGTCTGTGCCGGCACGGTTCGGGAGGGAACTGGTAGTCGGGGTGCATTCAGAAGTCCAGCAGGAAGTGTTACGTGCGGTTCCAGGAAAGAGCATCGCCTCGTGTGCAATCTCGGTCAGCCTCGGCCGCTGGCACCCACCTGGTTAGGTCGCCAGGACGAGGCAGGGTTCTGGTTAGCTGCCACAGGCGGGATGTGATAGGGGAAGGTGGGTAAAGAAAAACTCGGGTATTTCACGTTCTTTTGAGGGAGGTGTGAGAGAGAAACGCAAAAACAACGTGAATATATTTGCAAAATTGTATTATTAACATGAACAAACACTGGTACAATACCGTAATACAGCCAATTTTCTAACAGAAAAAACAATACTTAACGCCACAATTGAAAAAAAAAAACGATTAATATTCTTATCACTGTTCTAGCACAGAAAAACAATACTCAAATAAACACCACAATATTCGAACTTAGAGTAATTTTAGAGAGAAAACAATAGTAAAGAACACAATAAAGTGAGAAACAACAATTCTGTAGAGTACCCACACAATTGATGACACCCTACAACGTGTAGTGAGGACACGTATCCCTGGTCTCTGCATGGCTTAAATCACCTGGGGACCTACTGCACCCTCCTCCACTCAAACTTTAACACCTCCTTTTGAAAGGGGGGGTGGGGGGGGGAAGGGAGGGAACTTTTCCTCTTTGAACAATTCACATTATAGAAATTATCGATTTTAGAAACGTGGTTTCTTGCATAAAGCAACAAAGGGAGAGGTCCTCTTAAATTGTTAATTACATCTTTGTCAGGAGTTCACCTAGTTCTGCCATCTGCTTCAGACAGGCAGGTAAGATACAGACAGGATATTGTACATATATATTTTCATGTTGTCAGATGGTTTTTTGCAATTAAAATCACAGTTTAGGATGAAGAATGGATTCGATTCTTACAGCTGGTGCCAGCTCAGCTAAGGGCTCCACCGGAAGCTGAGGCCATCATAATAAAATAATAGGTAGTTTGGTTCGCTTGCTGATGAAATGTCGAAAGAGTGTCAGTCCGTTTACCCTTTCACGAGACTGCTGGGGATGCAGGTAGCAAACCCGCGCCTTAATGACAGGTGCAACAGCTCTTATTAAAAGAGCTCACCTCACCTGCAACCCACTTTGGTTTGGTGGCTAAGCCGAGATGAAACAGTCCATGTGTGAGTCCTGAGATAGCTTCTCCAGCAGGACAAAAACTGAAGTTTAGGTCTCAGGGTGATATCGTTACCGGGCGAGTAGGCGAGTAACTCGTTCCTTCACCACATGCATATCTAGGACACCTTCGTTCATCTCTCGGTGAGGCCTGCGCTGCTTTCCCGCTCAGCTGCGGGCCCAGGTAACTGGACCAGCCATTCGGGGGTGATGCAGACACATTGGTTTGTTCGAAGAGGAAAGAAACGGAGAGAAAGCGTCCATGTTGTTCCTTGTCTAATAGTAGAATAGAAGGCAAAGTGCTGGATGGACATTGGGTGTGGTCAGCTTGCCTCAGAGCTGCGACTGAGACCCCATGACTATGAGAGACACCGGTGTGATTTGAGATTTTTTTTTTGGCAACCAGGTACTGAATCGTGGCCCGCCCTAGTTCCGGGGAAGCTCCACCTCCACAGCGGCACCTCATCTTCGTCTAAACTGGAATAAGACAGAGGATTTCTAGGGAGTCAAGTCTGCTCCAAACTATCTCCCTGCCGGTCGAGCAAGGGGGGCTGCACACTGAGCCTCATACCAGGACCAAATTGTCGATTGTGTGCTTTGTGCAGTCCTCGGTTCCGTACGCCTCACATTGCACAATAATCGTTAATTGCGACCAGGATTTGTAGGTTGAGGCCAGAATCAGCATGGGTCGTAAACCGTCTAGGAATGCTTCGGTTCAGAATGAAAAAACGGCAGTGACTGGAATGTCTGGACTGTTTGGCTCTGCGATCAAGGATTTGAACCTATTCGTCCAAACTACTGCGTGTAGTTCAACCCCGAAGCTGGCGATCCCACACTGCCACCAGAAAAAGACTGTCACTGGAGAGAAAAGGACTATTCCAAGGGATCTGAACCCTATCTTTCCCTTATTACGCCCAGGCATACGCGATTCCACTGAGCCAAGGGATCTCGGGAAATGACATGAAAACTGAGCACTCAGTGCCACCTTGTGTTATCAAGCTGTATTACAACGAGCCAAATCCTCAAGCCAATGCCATACTGTTTTAAACCACAGCTTTTCGACAGAGGCGGGATGCAAAAGCCAGTAAACTCACTCAACAGACAGGTGTTCAAACCTTGATGGGTTATCCTCAGTTGAGGTGGGTTGTGTAATATAATATATATAATATATATTATAATATATATATATATATATATCTACTATATATATTATATATATATCATAATATATAATATATCTATATATGAATAGACAATACCTTAGTGGCTAACGAAATGCTTTTTATTTGTGCAAGCTTTCGAGATACATGAGCTCTTCCGGCAGTGTTTACAATGAATAAAGGCAAGGTTTAAGTTAAAAAAAACAGTCATCATAGCATGCTGTCACAGATACATTCCAGATGCAATGTTGAAGATAACCTTATCTTGCTCTATTCAATGTAAGTGCATCGCCGGAAGAAGAGATCAGTGTATCTCGAAAGGCTTGCACAATAAAAGCATTTCGTTAGCCACAAGAACGGTATTGTCTAATTCATTTTGATTAAGATCGACAACAGACAGAAAAAATACACAGTGAAGATACTCATTAAAGGAGAATTTGAATCAGGTAGTGTTTAGGACTGCCTTATGTGGGCATGCAGGTTTATAATGCTTTGCCAAAGGGTTAAAACTAAATAAAAATTTTCAAGATAATTAAGTATTCACTGTGATTTTTGTTCATATTGGAATGTAGCCATGGGCTTTTCTGTCTTTTGTTCTATACATTTGCCCCGCTCGTAGAGCTCCTTTGACACCATACATAACAGCAAGGCACCGCTTCCCGGCGATCCGCGGCACCGAGAAGGGGGCCGCCATGTCTCTCAGAGGCGTTTGACGCCGGGTGCCCATGAGCAGAAAGATTAGGTCGCCGCGCCAAGGGGAAATTGCCAAGTTGCGCATGCGAACAGCTTGAAATCGCCGGATTCGCCTTTATGGCGATTTTCACTCTACGGCGGCCCCTGTAAAACAGAACCCGCCGTATGCCGGGGCCTGAGATAGATATATATATATGATATATATCTATATATATACAGGCTTCCTGGGCTGGAGAGATTAATATATATCTATATACACGAAAATTATAGCAGGCACTCCAGTATTAGTAAATATAGAAACAAGGTTATTACAAAAGGTCACCGTTTGGCTCCAAAGAGGCCTCTCAAGACGGTGTTTGGTTCTGTTCTACTTTCACCCGAACCTGGCAGCGCCCTGCTATCATTTCCCTGCATGCTTCACAGTAAAGCATCCCGGCAGGAAGACCTCACTCAGCGGAAGGAGGCGACACTATATCTTTACAACCCCGTACCACCTGCTGCCTCTAAAGACCTCCCCAGGGAATCTCCCAGCATATGGCTGCAAGATCTGCTTCTTTGTTTGCTCCATACACATTCCGGACGATAGAAACACGCTGCCCGGGCGTTATGTAGGGACAAGCCTATACAGTATATACACGCGTACATCTCACCTCTATCTCTCAAGGTCTGCCTCTTTCGGCCGGCAGGCAAGGACACCGGAAGTGCTATTATTCTGTCAATCTCGGGCGGCAGCGCTGATTGAAATGAAGCAGAAACGTCGGTGCTTATAATAAACGCACTTCCGCGTCCCATGACAGATTCGAGACTTTGTTCATGAGCAGCTCACCGCTTCCGGCAACCTTTAGTAAAACCCGCCTCATCCCAAGGATGGCGTCCCCTCCCTGTAACAGGAACTGATTCATGTTGCCGTGGAGAGATACTCCTTGCTTCACTTCCGGCGCAAGTAAAGATGGCGGCGCCCAAAAGGTGCAGGAGTGTGTTGTCCCAGAGGAGGAGGAAGCAGAGCGGAGGATCCGAGGGGACAGCGGCCACCGGCGGGGAGGAGGAGGAACCGGCGGCGGAGAAGAGAGCGAGGAGAGAGGCTGATAGTGTTATGGAGGGAGCCAAGTCTGGAGACCGTGCGGGTAATACAGACAGTATACCCATATCCGCACGCGTTAGCATGTTGCGTATGTATACGACACACGCTTCTGATAAAGGATGGGAGTTGTAAGCTTTGACGTGATAATATGACATACGGGTTGCAGCACGGTTCCCCCTCTAGCAGTGAAAGGTGTTATTCTGCCCCATTTATCCCTCCTGACCCCTGATGCAAAACCTGGTGCTCTCTAACCGCTGCACTGCGTATATACTAGTGTGTATCCATAGATTTACACCTCGTGTTCACAGGTGGGGAAGAACTCTGAGCTTTGAAATTGTGACCAGCCAATAAAGGCTATGGTGATAAAAGAATGGACGAGACCCGGGGCAGGTCCGACACAGGACATCAACATCAGGTTACTGGACCTAAGGCGCTACCCGGGAAGTGTATGTCGAACCTAGTGCGTGCGCCTACGTACCCACAGATGGCATCTGGACTAGCTAATGCAGGGCGGGGTACCATCGATTGTTCTGAGTTGGTGAGAACCCTCGCGTTTGCTGTCGGTTACCTAGCACGTACCCCTGGCTGTCTGTTCTCGTGTGTACCCCTGGCTGACTGTTTTAGCGCCATACATATAACCCTGAGGCTTCGTCTAACGTGCACGTAGACACCATTGGCCTGTCTACTAGGTTTTGTATATCGTATACGCCCCCATGCCTGCGTCTGTCTGTGTTTATGTCGTATATACACCCTGCAGAGTTTGCTGATGCTCCTGGACAGTACTCTGAAACCGAGCCGGTTGTTGCTGCAGGTTTACATTCACAATCAGAGGAATGTTTGATGAGGTGGAGTGAATCTCAGACTCGCAACCCCCGAACCTTCCCCCGATTCTGCGGCCTAATGGGTGAGAGCCTGACGGGCAGGGGACCCTGTATATTTAAACTGGGGTGGTGGGACCCTATTGTATATATAAACCTGTTCTCTTCCCCAAACCCTCAACTCTAGCTTTATGTTCTCTCGCAGTTCAATGCTGCATAATGAGTGTGAGAGATGCTGACGGACCCCAGAAAACTCAAGGTGAGAGGGGGAACAGATCGTGTATGGGTAACGGTGAACAGTTTGAGGTGGAGACAGCTGTCTGTGAGTCAAAAGAGGTGGAGTACAGCTGCCTGATAGTTGGCAGGGGGGTGGGGAGAGAGAGAAACAGATGGGAATCAGAAACAGGCGTGCTCAACTCGAGTCCTAAGCCCCCACCCCACAAAGGTCAGGATATATCTTGGCTTCAGTACCACGTTGGTTCAGTCCCAAAGCCTGAGCACGTGGTTGAAGCAGGGATATTCTGAAAACCTGACCTGTTGGGGGGGGGGGGGGAGTGAAAGACGGAGATTAGCAACCTAGATCGAACACTCAGAAGCTATATTTATAATACCATATAAAAACAAACCTCAGGCCCCTGTGGCAGCTAGGGGGGTTGAAGTAAAAAGAATAGCGGCATGTTGCCCTTTTAGATTTCAACCGATCCTTGCTATCTAAAATCCTTACTTCTTTCCCCCAGTCATAAAACAGCGACAGATCAACTCCCCGTGGGATGCCTCAAGATCACCACCTCCTTACAGGGGAGATCACCAACTGTGTGAGAGACTGGTGCCCGATGAAGGAAAGACCCATGCTTTTCGTGGTCGGGGCTTTGCAAATGGATCGGTGAGTGAGGTGGGATCTGCGGTAATTAACCCCCAGCGATCTGAACCCCTGCAGTGTTGTGTTGCTGGCCGGGCCCCCCCCCCCTTTTGGGGCCTTGCAAAGGTTAATGTCTCCAGGTGAGAGAACCGGAACAGTCGGTGGTAAAGTAATATTCAGATGCGGAGCTGGGTGGCTGACGCTCTGAGCCCTCAGCCAGGTCAGAGGGAGGCCAGGTTGGGACTGGGAAACCGCAGTATCCTTCAGAGCACTCGACCTCTCTACTTATATAAATGACCTCTTATAGGGTCTGTGTTTCCAGGATGGGGCCTCCAGCGGGTAATCTGTCCTTCACACAGGTTAACTTGGATTAACGGAGCGCTCTGTGCGATCAGGTCAGTATCATCTCTCGCAGCGCTCATGCGCAAGATATGTACGGCTTTGAAGAGGTTTGTGAAGGTGCTGTGAGGTAACAAACACCCCAGATCCACAAACCGATCTCAAAGAACTAAACTTACCACCAACTCTCCTGTCCCTGTCTCCCCCTCACCGGAATTGTGCGGAAATCATCCATCTCTGCCGCTGGGGAACTGTGGATATTGTTTTTTGCCTTGTAAATAAAATTATAATTTGTTTGGAACCGGGTACCGTGCACGGAGATAGGATTCACCAGGGGCACATCCATTTGGGGGAAGGGACCAGCGCACCATTGAGGGTGTGGGATCACTGCTATGGTGGACAAATACAACACCCTGCAGACTTCGTGTGAAGTAAAGGAGCAAGCAAATACCCAACAGTGCTGGTCACCACTGTACACCAGGGCTTTTTGTTACACTTATTTTCTTTAGGCTCCTTGGAAAAATATTAAGGGCCACAAGTTTCTGTAACTTAATTTTTGATGCATTTATTTAAAATAATTGGGAATATTCCACTCCGAATTTTGCCAGCATTTATAAACTCGTCCTGGGTACATAATCATAACTTAACATTGCGCTTTGCAAATATATGAATTAGCAGGAGAGTACGAAATTAGATATTCGGCACTTCGCGGGCTGCATTTGGGCAGCCGTGGTAGAGCCATGCTTTGTACCGTGTCCCCCGGGTAGGGTGCGGCTGTTCACACGGGTTAGTGTGGGTGAGGGTTTAACTTGCTCTTGCCAGTCAATGGCAAACCTGAAGGATGGTGCTGGTCCTGGGTCTGGGTAAAGGCCCCCGTCTACTACACAACAAGAACAAAGAAAGCCAGCATGACCCATCGCACGATTAACACAGAATTACTTTCAGCATCTGACTGTGTTAATAAACTGCACACACTATACAGATTAGCACACCGTTCG
Organism: Ascaphus truei; assembly: GCA_036426205.1. NCBI lineage: Eukaryota > Metazoa > Chordata > Amphibia > Anura > Ascaphidae > Ascaphus > Ascaphus truei. The sequence continues at coordinate 33,671 of WSYH01001866.1, forward strand.
AGGGACGGCCCTTTGGCAGGTGTGGATGTGGTAATCGTTTGAAACAGGCTAAAGACACATGTATGGCCTTTTTGTTAAAGCAATCCAAACAAGAGCCTCCCCATGGGAAAATAAGCGTCAACTGTCGTGAGTCACGTCCCCTGTTCTTGCCATGTAATGCTGTCAGACTTTAAATGATATTATATATATATATATCAAGTTACAGTACGTAAATAAACGTAATAGTGGAGTACACAGTAGTAAAAGAAAAAGCATATGTAATTAGGAACACAAACAGTAGTACTGGTACATAGTCGAAACAATTAAATTCGTAATCTGTCATCCACCGGGGCCAACAGGTCAGGCTTTAAGGATATACCTGCGTAAGCACGATGGGCCTCAATCAGTGTTCAGTAAATGACTGAGCCAAATGCTGAAGAGGAATATCCTTAAAACTGACATGTTGGTGGCCATTGAGAATTGAAGTTGGCCGATCCTATTCTAAGCATAGAGGGAAAAAATAACCGACTCAATCTAGAAAATATCTCGGTAATGAATCACATTAGCACAAACCGTTGAGACGGTCCACATTTGTGTGGACTTTCAAAGCAACATCATAGAGCAGCAGAAGAAAACTATGAGCCATCTCTTTCTACGCTCAAAATGTGCACAAGTGTGGTCGTAGTAGATACGACTATATAAGCACAATTAGACATCAGCTGAGGTAACCAAATGATGTCAGTATTATGAATGCCAGTTTACCGCTGTGTAGGTTGTTAAGCTCATTAAACCCCAAAGAAATAAGAGTTTTCCTTTGCAGTTCGAAAATGTGGTTTAAATTGTGTAATATAATCTGAAACACTAAGATTACTATACATTTGCAGTTCAAAAGTGTGTGCAAAAAATGTAGTCATCCTGAAAGCCCGCCCCCCAAAGCGAACGCCGCTGTCTGTCTGCATTATATGTTGATCAGCTGCTCCGACTCATGAACGTACGTTGTTTACTAATTCTTATTGTGGTTTTTTCAGTCCTGATCGGACCATCCATCAGTGAAAACATTTTGTCAGCGTTTTGGACCGATTATTGCAGTCTCCAGCTCCTGGTCTAAGGACCAAGGTATGTTCAATGTTTAAGGACTATATCTCTAATAGATCTAGATTGTTGTTATAGGTAAGCATAAAACAATGGACATAATTTCCTCATTTCGCATATGATCTACTTTATTTGATTTATATTCTTTTTAACAAGTTCTTTTCTAATCAAGACCCTTTGCATGGTCGAAGCCTTCCGAATAATGGTTATCACTATAACTCTAGAAAGAAATCGTTCTGACATTTCTTTCGACTGTGAGGATAAAAATATCATTTCAGAACATAGTCTTCAACCTCAAAATTGAGCTCGGAATGCTTTTGACAAGAGAGGGAGGATGGGAAGCTAGTTGGCATTGGAAAGGGAAAATTCGAGATGTTCTTTTCTATAACTATCTGTTTGGATTCTCACACACACCATCAATAAACAACCACCAATCTAAAATAATTAACGTGATTGAATATTGTTGCCCAATAAGTGAATTGTGATATTCATGTGTTAGTATTAAGTGTGTATAAAGAAGAAAGTGATGCTTATCTACCGGCTGGAGCACGCAGTCCAGTGTCGCGTTTGTGGTGGTGTCCTTGGCATATCAGCAAAAAAGGAGGACACGACAGTCATAAGTGAGTACCGGCACCAGCTGATTGTATGGTGGGACACAGGAGTGCGGTTGGTGTGGAAGCTACGAAGGACTCCGTGAGTATCGGTTGGGACGTACTGCAGTCACAAGCAGGGATATCCGTCCCCCCTGGACTGTTATTAAGCTTATTTAGACCCCCCACCCGGGGTGAATCTTTCGCATACACACCCAGGACACTTGTATAGCCTACTAGTTTATAACCTCCACTCGCTGACACACCCAAGGGAATCAAGAAGAAGTTTCTACATATTTATTCATTTATCATTGCTAGCGATAGGAGCACCCGTCCTTTGGGGTTTATTCTCCAGTTTTTCTCACTTACTGCGTTAAGTTGAATGGGAAAGTACTCACAGTTCGCAGGATTCCAAGTCACGGCATTAGATCGAGCGGCAGCAGTGTCATGGGAGGAGGTCCCAAAACACAGGACTCCATTCATGGCTAGGATGAGCGTATAGTGTGTGTGCAAAAAAACTGCAGCGTCTAGCTCCCAGCTGATTGCTAATTTCTGTATGGGCATCGTGCTTGTGCCTGAGTGTGGGGAACCTTTTTGGACTGAATCAGTATGGTTTGATAGTCATGTTCCCTGCCGTACGGTTTGCGATTAGGCTTTCTCATAGGGTGCGCAGAGAATGACGTGACTACGCGAATGCGCAGAATGGACCGCAGACTCCGGCGCATGCGCAGGAATGGACACCGCCGCGCATGCGCAGAATGGACTGCAGGGACTCCGCGACATGCGACAGAATGGGACCGCCGTCTCAGCGCATGCGCTGAATGGACCGCAGACTCCACGCATGCGCAAGAATGTGGCATTGAGGGGATGGGACATCTTGGTTGACTGCATTTTTTTGTGGAAGCGCACAAAATGCTGAGTTCTGCCTTTTCGGCGCGGGTCTGGAACCGAACCACTGACTGGGGCCGCTGTACAGCAAATAGATTAACATGTCCAAATATTTCTCGGAAGGTAGTGCCCACGTTTAATGGATAGTCATCACTCCGGCTTATTGGGCAGACGCCATACAGAAGAAGTTGCTGATAATATGTACATGTAAAGAATACATACTGTATATATAGTAACAGTTACCTAGTGATGGAAGTCCTATGTTAGAAGGCACGGGGACCAGTAATGAACAATGTAAAATGTATGTAGATATTGTCAGTGCAGGGCGTTGTGGGCATCCGCACTTGCTGGCCTAAGGGGACATAAGAGGGGCGGCCTGCCGTGGGGCAGAGACAAGCGCCCAAACGGGAAACAAAACACGCGTGTTGTAGTGTGAAACAGAATACAGAGGGAACCAAGTGTGAGCCTCATGGTACAATCAACAAGGAGTAAAACCACGTGCTGAAAAGAGAGCAAGGGCTGGCGGCAGAGAACAGCGAGTAATATTACACGTGTGTACCAAGGTAAGCCCCGCAGTGGGTGCCACAGAAAAAAGGATGCTATGATGCCCCAAACGCCTATTTCAGGAAAGGGGGGGGAAGAAAGGTGTTAGATGGCTCTGGGGGTTCTCCCCATGGAAGGACCGTGAGGTTAGATGGCGGTCCTAGCCTAGTACGAAATTCAGTCACATGTTGAAAGGGGCCACAACAGTACGGGGCATACGAGGTCAGGCAGCGGTGACGGAAAGTAACATCAGGATTGGCGTTAAAAGCTGACCCGACCCAGCAAATCCTACGTGGGTTTGTTTTTTTTAATAAAAATAATTGGTTCTGTACTATAAGAAATCTTGTATTTTTTGTAATCAACTGTGAACTGAAATTTTTAATGTATTATAATTGAAACAAGCATGTTATGTTATGTTCTATAGCAACCATTTACAAAGTCATCCCTTCCTCTTCTAAAACAGACTATGGCACACCTCTTTTTGATTCCCTGCTCCATCTCTAGCAGTTGCACCAATTGTATATAGTGAATTACCTGGTAACATGACCGTCCCACAGAAACTTTGCATGATTTGTCCTCTTCTGCTGCACGCCAGCCATTTAGTGAACCCTGAGCTGAATCTTCACCGATGACACAGGAAAAACAGATTATTAATTACTTATGGGTGAATTGTATTGGACGCACATATTAAAGGGGGAAAAAAAATTTGAATGAATCCAAATCGCAAAAGTGCCAATTTAAAGAGACGGCCGGGAGACTGTATAGGCTAATTACACTGAATGATGCCCATAACCAGGGTGCGGTTGGGCGCAAACAGTTTCTGGGGGGAGGGCGGGTGGGGTGGTGCTTAGGTTGGTTGCTTACAGAGGCCTCAAGCTCTCCCAACAAATTTTCAGTAAATGCTGGGGAGGCCTCTGTAAGGGCTGGGCCCCTGTGGCCCGGCGGCGCGGGCGGCAGCACGAGAGTTCCCCACCAGCCGGGAATCCTCCTGAGCGGTCCCAGGTCCCCCCTGGATGCACAGCTCACTACACAATGTGACGCGTCACCGAAGGGGATACAAGAGAATGGGAAATCCATGCGGCGACGCGGTACGTGGTGTGGCTGTGAGACAATGAGGGGGGAGGGGTTCGGGCGGAGGAGAGGAGCAGCTGGTGGGGGAAGCGGGAGGAGAGTGTGGGGGAAAGCGCGTGGGACTGTCTGGTGTGTGTGGTGCCTGAGTGCCTGTCTGTGTGTGCCGTGAGTGCCGTCTATGTGGGTGGATGGTGTTGCCTGAGCGTAAGTGCCTGTCTGTGGTACGTGTGTGCTGAGTGCCTGTTGGTATGTAGTTGTGTGCATGAGTGCCGGGTGTGTGTATGTGGTGCCGTCATGTATGTGTGGATGTGTGTGCTGAGAGTGTGTGGTGTGTGCTGTGTGGCTTGTGTGTGTGGTTGTGTGGTGTGTATGTATGTGTGAGCGTTGAGTGCTTGTCTGTGTGTGTGGTGTGTGCCGGAGTGCTGTATGTGTGTGTTGGGTTGTGCCTGAGTGTGGTGAGTGCCTGCGTGGCTCGTTGGGTGGTGTGTGCCGGATCGATGTGAGTGAGTGCCTGTCTGTGTGTGGGATGTGTGGCGTGGAGTGGCCTGTCTGGTGTGGTGTAGTGTGGGCTGAGTGCCTGTCTGTTGTGTGTATGTGTGTGCTGCCTGTGTGCGTGAGTGACTGTTCTGTGTTGTGTGTATATGATGTAAAAAAGGAAAAACCAGGGGAGCGAATGACCAGTAGAAAAAAATCTATAAAACAACCATACTGCAGTTATGTGAAAACAAAACACATCGTACCCAAAGCTCTTAATTGAAAATGAGACACACTAGACAATGTCAGCAAATGTCAACAATAAATGTCCAGATAGCAAAAAAGGAGGGTTGGGTAGTGTGAATATCGAAGGAGAAAAGAAAAACAGAGCCAGATAAAATTACCAAAGCGATGTATCCACACTGGTAAAAATGAAGCTTACAGGATTCCAAATTAGTCACAGCATGGGTATAGGGGTACAGATGGTAGCCGAGTCGCGTTTCGGGATTCCGTCACACCGCCGGCTGAGTCCACGGGTTCTCTGTTCCTGCACCTTGTTGGGAGCCGCTACGTCATTACGGGTTCCTCCGCCGATTGAAGTGGACGTCACAGGACCCCCAGGCAGACTTCTCTCCCTCCAGAGAACCACAATGAGGGTCCGCTCTACGCGTTTCGCCGTTCTTAGTGACGGCTTCGTCAGGGCGTAGCATTAACCCGTACAAGGATCGTATATATACCTCTAAATTCACAAGGAACCTTCCTCCTATTGGTCAATGGTAATGATCTATTCTACTGGAAACCGGCAACTAACCCCTCCCTGTCATAGAATTAGCCATAACAAAGATTTTAACATTTCATTAAAAATTAACATTACATTTTATTTAAAATAGAAATCAAAATATCTCAATTGATCCTCCTTTACAACATAAGGAAACAGATCATTACTAAAATATTTAAATTATAGAAGTATTAAATAAATTAAAATTAATACAAATATAGATTCAACATAAAAACACAAATCCGCTAGAATATATCCCTGATCTTATGAAGTAAAGTATCAGAAAAAGGACGATTGAGGGAATCCTCGAAAAGTAGAGAAAATACAGAATGAGTACAGAACTTGATCTTCACAATAAACACTTATATAAACCCATCTGTAACTATTATCTTATCTGTATTTTGATCAAACTTTCATACCGAATGTTTGTGCAACTCTATTAGGACCTTTACATGTCCATCTAAGTAAAAGACTCAAGTGTGTAGTATGAAAGTTGACAGAAAAAGCACTTCATCAACGTCTACAGTTAAACCCAATGGTGCAAGAGATTTAAGCGAGAAAGGTCCAAAAAATTTCTCTCTTTTTCAGGGCAATACTTCTGTCTCACCTCTCCAGCTGTGGTAACACTGTTCTACTACTGAAACTTAACACCTGAGGTATCACCTGATGTTTTGAATAAAAGTGGTTAGATAGAACAAGGAGTGGTAATACCTCTTCTTCACTTCCCAAATGCTCTAGGAACGAGTTAACAGGTCTAGTTGTCTGACCTACATATTGGAGCCAATGGGCACTGTATAGATTACGACATGATCTGACTTAAAAGTTTAAAAGTTTTAATTTGAAATCTTTGTCCAGAGATATTTGAAACAAACCCAAATTTATCAGCAGACCTCTGTTTACATGCCGTACAAGTGGTACACCAAAAAAGATTCCTTTGGTTTGAGAGAGCCATCTATTTCCTTTTATAGTCTTGGTAGTTGCAATAGGTGCTATTATCCTTAAGTATATTAGCTTTCTTAAAGATTACAGTAGGTTTTTGGGACTATCTCTCCTAATATAGGATGTTTTTGACAATGTGCTCATGATTACGTATATTTGATGATCTTTTCAGGGACTGTCTGCCTGTAATTTGTCAAAATTCCTTGTTGGCATGGGCAAGTGTGGGAAGAAGGGTGGTTCCTGGCAATTGTGGCAATAGCACCTCATTATATAAATGTATTAGCCACAGAGGGACTGAAGTATGAGGGCAGTGATGGGCTTAGCCAAAGATCTCGAGATGCCCCATGAACAGGCCAATTTCATCCTGGACGGGAATAAGTTCATTTTAGAAATAACTACTTCATGTAGAAGGGAGGTATTATCTGCAGAAAGAAATGTGGCACGCCATGGGCACAAAATTCGCACCCAGCTATGCAAATCTTCAGGGGAGCATGGGAGGGAAGACATATATGTCCCATGAGAGCTGCGGGTGCGAGTTTGTGGCCTCTTGCCTGTCTGGCGGTTAGGGGCCGTGTGTACGCCTGTTCTTGTCTATCTGGAAGTGTGTACGCCTGTTCTTGCCTGTCTGGCGGTTAGGGGCCGTGTGTACACTTGTTCTTGCCTGTCTGGCGGTTAGGGGCCGTGTGTACGCCTGTTCTTGTCTGTATGGAAGTGTGTACACCTGTTCTTGCCTGTCTGGCGGTTAGGGGCCATGTGTACGCCTGTTCTTGTCTGTCTGTCAGTGTGTACGCCTGTTCTTGCCTGTCTGGCGGTTAGGGGCCGCGTGTACACCTGTTCTTGTCTGTATGGCCGTGTGTACGCCTGTTCTTGCCTGTCTGGCGGTTAGGGGCCGTGTGTACGCCTGTTCTTGTCTGTCTGGCAGTGTGTACGCCTGTTCTTGCCTGTCTGGCGGTTAGGGGCCGTGTGTACACCTGTTCTTGTCTGTATGGCCGTGTGTACGCCTGTTCTTGTCTGTCAGTGTGTACGCCTGTTCTTGCCTGTCTGGCGGTTAGGGGCCGTGTGTACGCCTGTTCTTGTCTGTATGGCCGTGTGTACGCCTGTTCTTGTCTGTCTGGCAGTGTGTACGCCTGTTCTTGCCTGTCTGGCGGTGTGTACGCCTGTTCTTGCCTGTCTGGCGGTTAGGGGCCATGTGTACGCCTGTTCTTGTCTGTCTGGCAGTGTGTACGCCTGTTCTTGCCTGTCTGGCGGTTAGGGGCCGTGTGTACACCTGTTCTAGCCTGTCTGGCGGTTAGGGGCTGTGTGTACGCCTGTTCTTGTCTGTATGGCCGTGTGTACGCCTGTTCTTGCTTGTCTGGCGGTTAGGGGCCGTGTGTACACTTGTTCTTGCCTGTCTGGCGGTTAGGGGCCATGTGTACGCCTGTTCTTGTCTGTCTGGCAGTGTGTACGCCTGTTCTTGCCTGTCTGGCGGTTAGGGGCCGCGTGTACACCTGTTCTTGTCTGTATGGCCGTGTGTACGCCTGTTCTTGTCTGTCTGGCAGTGTGTACGCCTGTTCTTACGGGGGGGCGAGAGGTGGGTGTGAGACAGTGAGCAGAATAAAGGGATTACTGGGGCGAGAAGAGAGGGGGTGAGAACGTGCAGAAGGCAGTAATAAGGGATTACTGGGGAGAGAAGAGGCGGGTTGAGGACAGTGAGCAGTAATTAAAGGGATACTGGGAGAGGGGGGTTGAGACAGTTGGGGAAGGCCAGGAATAAAGGGATTACGGGGGGAGAGAGGCGGGTGACACAGTGAGCAGTAATAAAGGGATTACTGGGGGAGAGAGGTGGGTGACACAGTGAGCAGTAATAAAGGATTACTGGGGGAGCGAGAGGCGGGGGACACAGTGACGCAGTAATAAAAGGATGCTTTACTGGGGGAAGAGAGAGGCGGGTGACGGTAGGGTGGTTGGTGACACAGGTGAAGCATTAATAAGGGATTACTGGGGGAGAAGAGGCGGTGGTGAGACAGTGAGCAGTAATTTAAAGGGATTACGGGGGGAGGAGAGAGGCGGGTGACACAGTGAGCAGTATAAAGGGATTACGGGGGAGGAGGCGGGTGAGGGTGAGACAGTGAGGCAGTAATAAACGGGATTACTGGGGGAGCGAGAGGCGGGGGGTGGACACAGGAGCAGTAAATAAAGGGATTACGGTGGAGAGAGAGGCGGGTGTGTGACACATTGAGCAGTAATAAAGGGAGTACTGGGGAGGAGAGAGAGGGGCGAGGTGAGACAGTGAGCAGTAATAAAGGATACTGGGGGAGAGAGAGGGGGTGAGACAGTGAAGCAGTAATAAAGGGATTATGGGGGGAGAGAGAGGGGGTGACACAGTGAGCAGTAATAAGGGATTACTGGGGGAGAGAGGGCGGGTTGATGAGACAGTGAGCAGTAATAAGGGATTACTGGGGGGAGGAGAGCGGCGGGGGCGGTGGGTGACACATGAGCAGTTAAATAAAGGGATTACTGGGGAGAGAGAGAAGGCGGGGTGAGACAGTGAGCAGTCTAAGGATACGGGGAGGAGAGAGCGGGGGGGTGGTGGTGGACACAGTGAGCACAGTAATAAAGGATTACTGGGGAGGATAGAGACGGGTGAGAAAGGTGAGCAGTAAAAGGGATTACTGGGGGAGAGAGAGGCGGGTGACACAAGGGAGCAGTAAAAAGGGATTATGGGACAGAGAGAGGCGGGGGTGAGACAAGTGGAGCAGTAGTAATAAAGGAGGCGGTGGTCACGGTGGGCAGTGTGACTCGAGCCCTTCCAACTCTTCCCTTTGCGAGCACAAAGGCCAACCGAATCCGAGTACGGGAACCTTGGGACTCTCGGCCTCCTCCAAGAAGAAAGTGTCCGGAACCCTCTCAAAGTGAGACCCGGGGCCTGTGTCCGCACTGGGGCTGGTTGACAGTTGGCTAATGTAGTGGAGCTGTAACACCAAAAACTCACTGCGCAGGGCGCTGAATGGCGGGATTGTGCCTGTTAGGACGAGTCCCGATTGTGGGCCACATTACATAAGACTCGACAGGTGGAGGCGACAGTGTGATTAATGTATTTAAATGGGGATTCACTTGCATATACGGACACATTAAGCTGCACCTGTCTTAGTTACCAGCCCAATACAGCGGCTGGGCATAGCAGCGGTCTTAAGAGCCCTTCTAAGGCCGAGTGCCGCGCTGCGATGAGTGCGCTACTTAGTCAATGTGCATATCACATCACGCTCATGCTGTGCACGCCGGGGCACACACGCTGGCACACACGCGGGCCACACACGCTGGGCCACACACGCTGGGCACACACGCGCGGGCACACAAGCGCAAGGCACACACGCGAGGGCACACACGCGGCGCTTGGGTATACAAAAAAGAATTTACTTTTTGCGTGCTCAATTTGCACGCAATCGCCCCCCCGTGCGCGCTCAGAAATAGCTGGGACACCCGGCGCTCATGGTTGGAGAGCGGTTGACGTCACCGCTTCTCAAGCAACGAGCGCGGTCAGCTGCTAGCGGGGCCGCAGCTTAGCTTTAACTTGCGAGCCAACAGGGAACATGGGCAACGTTTGCTTCACTAAGAACGCGCATTTGCAAAGAGTGTATTGGAAGTTATGGACGCAACTGCCGTTTGCGTACGCCGGAGTTCCGCGCTACCCGGCGGGGCTGGCTCTTCAGGGAGCAAAAAAAGCAGACAACCCTGCAGAACAGGAACCAACTCAGTGCTCAAGGGGCCACCAACAGATATCCTGCTCAGCACAAGTGCTCAGAGATAGCCCACCTGCGCTGTGAAGCAGGGATATCCTGAAAACTGACTGTTGGTGGCCCTTGAGCACAGGAGTTGGCCGCCCCTGCACTAGAAGAATAAATCTTAGCACTGACGTCCGCGGTTACGCCGGTCATTTTCCGTCTCCGCCGTTGATTCCGCCGCATGATGGTTGCAGATCTCGCTGCTGATATGCATAATGAAGGGAGGCCTACCCCCCACCACCCAAAAGTCACAAGCCCCCCTAAACGTCACAGGCGCCCCAAACGTCACAGCTTTACTGAGCGTGTTATCATTCCCTTCATGATCTCGGACAATCGCAAATTACGTAAGAATGCGCAAGGCTTTCCAAATCACACAGAGCAAAAATGGCAGCCAATCTACGGATTCATTAAGAACAGCGTTGTGACCCCTGTGTGCAGTACGCAAAAATTGGGGGTAAGTACTGAAATAGCGATGGCCGTCTCCAACAACGATATTTCTGCAACTACATAAAAAGTTCTAAACAAAGCAATGTGTCGCTCGTCTCCCTCATCCATCTCTCTCTCTCTCATCTATCTCTCCCCATCTCCCTCCCTCCCATCTCTTTCTCATATCTCTCTCCCCATCCCATCCCTCAATCTCTCTCTCTCTCTACGCCAATCTCACTCCTCTATCTCATATTAATTAAAACTCCAATGTGCACTGGGGCACCCTTGAAGTCAACAGGAGTTTCTGTGGGCTAGTGCCCAGTTCGGTTTTATCACATTTTAATGAATAACCCCCTGATGTCCATCAGGACACGATTTCGATTTCCTTTAACTTGACCTGAGTTTTCCCTAGAAGACTTCTAACAAGAGCACCAGCATTGGCCTACTGTATATACACGTTTCTTGTATTTGGAGTTAGGTGCGTGGGTGATGGCTGTTCTGCATGTCTGGGAATTGGGGGCGGTGGTGTACGCCTGATGTATTGCCTGTCTGGGGCTGTTGTCGATAGCATGTTATTTGCCTGTCCTGGCGGGTGTACCGCATGTTCTTGCCTGTCTGGGCCTGTGTGTACGCCTGTTATTGCCGTCCTGGGGATGTGTGTAAGCCGTTTCTTGCCTGTACTGGGGCTGTGTGTACGCATGTTCTTGCCTGTCCTGGGGCTGTGTGTACGCCTGGTCTTGCTGTCCTGGGCTGTGTGTACGCATTTCTTGCCTGTCCTGGGCTGTGTGACGCCTGTATACTTGCCTGTCCTGGGGAGGTGGGTACGCTGTTCTGCCTGTCATGGGGATGTGGTACGCCTGTCCTGTGGGGCTGTGTGTGTACGCCTGTCTTGCCTGTCAGGGGGCGGTGTAGCTGTTCTGGGGCATAGGGGCGTGTGGGTAGCCTGTTCTGCCTGTTCGGGAGGTTAGGGGACGCATATATGCTGTTCGTGAAGGTCTGGTGGTTAGGGGCCGTGTGTACGAAAGTTCTTGCCTGTTCTGGCGGTTAGGGGCCGTGGTACGGCCGTTCTTGCCGTCTGGCGGTAGGGGCCGTGGTTACGACGGTCTTGATGTTCTGGAGGTAGGGGGCCGTTGTGTACACCTGTTCTGTCGTTATGGCGGGTTAGGGGCCATGTGTACATGTTCTGTCTGTATGGCGGTTTAGGGCCGTGTGTACAACTGTTCTTGTCGGTCTGTAAGTGTGAAGCATGTTCTTGCCTGTTATGGCGGGTTAGGGGACGTGTGTACAAGTGTTATCTTGTCGGATGGCGGGTTAGGGCCTTGTGTACCCTGTTTCTGTCTGTTATGGCCAGGTGTACGCTTGTTCTTCGGTCGCTTAGCGGCGCGTGTACAGCCATGTTCTTGTTGTACTGGACGTGTGTACGCTGTTCTGTACTGTCTGGCGTAGCCTGTGTACGCGGTGTCTGATCTGTATGGCGGTTAGGGGCCGTGTGGTACGCCGTTCTTTGAGCTGTTGGCGGTTATGGGCCGTAGCTTGTGTTAGCCTGCGCTTGTTGGGCTTGGCTCTATCTGTGTGATGATGGCGTTGTGTACGCCTGTTCTTGTCTGTATGGCGGTTAGGGGCGGTTGCCGCTAGTATGGCGTTGTGTACGAAGTCTTGATCATGGCGGGTATGCCTGTCTGTGCGGTTTAGGGGCCGTGTGTACGCGTTTCTTGATCGTCTGGAGTGTGTGTACCACCTGTTCTTGCCTGGCTGGAAGTTATGGCAGTTAGGAAGCTGTTTGTCTGTCGCTGTGTATTCGAGTCTGGCTGTCTGGCGGTTAGCCGTGTACACGTCTATGTTGGCGTTGTAGTTTGCCTGCTCTGGCGGTTAGGGAGTGTGTACGCCTGTTCTGTCGGTACTAGCCAGTGTGTACGGCCTGTTCTTGCTGTCTGGCGGTTAGGGGCCGTGTGTAACATGTTCTTGATGTCATGGCGTGGCGTAGTACGCTATGTTCTTGTGTCTGTAGACAGTGGTGTAAGCTGTTCTTGCCTTGTATGCGGTTAGGGCCGTGTGGTACGCTGTTCCTTGTCTGTTGGCCGTGGTACGACTGTACTTGTCTGTCTGGCAGGTGGTACGACTTTTATGCACTGTCGGGCAGGTTGGTGTGTGATAAGCTGTTTTCTTGTCTGGCGTTTGGGCCATGTGCTAGCCTGTTCTTGTCTGATGGCAGGTGTACGCCTGTTCTTGCTGTTGGCGGTTAGGGGCAGTGTGTTACACCTGTTCTAGCCTGTCTGGCGGTTAGGGGACTGGTGTGTACGGACTTGTTTTGGTCTGTATGGCCGTTTGTTGTACGCCTTTCTTTGCTTGTTCTGGCGGTTTTAGGGGCCGTGTGACACTTGTTCTTGCCTGTCTGGCGGTTAGGGCAATGTGTACGCCCGTTTTGTTTGTATGCAGTTGTGTACGCCTGTTCTAGGCCTGTTCGTCTGGCGGTTAGGGGCGTGTGACGCCTGTTCTGTCTGTATGCCGTGTGTACGCCTGTATGCTTGTCTGGCGGTTACGGGGCGTGTGTACGCCTGTTCTTGCCTGTCTGGCGGGTTGGGGCCGTGAGTTACGCATGTTCTTGTCTGTATGGCAGTGTGTACACGGTTCTTGCATGGTGGGCGGTTAGGGGAAGTGTGTACGCATGTTAGTGTTGTATGGCAGTGTGTACGCCTGTTCTTGCCTGTCTGGCGTTAGGGGCATGTGTACGCTGTTTTGTCTGTCTGGCAGGTGTACGCTGTTCTGCCTGTATGCGGTTAGTGCCGTGGTACGCCTGTTATTGCCTGTCTGGCGGTTGGGGCCGTTGGGTACGCCTCGTTCTGGTCATCTGGAAGGTGTACGACCTGTTCTTGACCTGTCTGGCGGTTTAGGGGCCGTGGAAGCCTGTTCTTGTCTGTAGGGCGGTGTACACCTGTCTTGACTGTCTGGCGGTTAGGGGCCGTGTGTACACTTGTTCGTGCATGTCGGCGGTAGGGGCCAGTTGTGTACGCCTGTGTCTGTACTGTATGGAAGTTGTACACCTGTTCTTGCTGTCTGGGGTTAGGGGCCATGTGTACGCCTGTTACGTGTTGGTCTGCAGTTGGTTACGCTGTCTCTGCCTGCTGGCGGTTAGGGCCGAGGTGTACACCTGTTCGTTGTCTGTATGGCCGTGTGTACCCTGTTCTTGGCCGTGTCTGCGGTTAGGGGCCGTAGTGTACGCCTGTTCTTGTACGGTCTGGCAGTGTGACGCCTGTTTTTTAAAACTGCCTGTTGGCGGTTAGGGGACCGTTGTCACACCTTTCTTGTCTGTATGGCCTGTGTAGCCGTTCTTGTCTGTCAGTTAGACTCCTGTTCTGCTGTCTGGCGGTTAGGGGGCCGTGATGACGCCATGATCTTGATGTCTGTATGGACCAGGAGGTACGCCTGTTCTTGTCTGTGGCATGTGAATGTACAGCCTTCTTGCTGTCTGGCGGTGTGTCACCCTGTTTTGCCTGTCATGGCAGTTTAGGGGCCATGTACGGCTCTGTTCTGTCTGTTTGGCAGTGTGTACAAACACTGTTCTTTGCCTGTACTGGCGGTAATAAGGGCCAGTTTGTGTACACCTGTTTTCTAGCCTGTCTTGGCCTTAGGGCTGGTGTTTACGCTGTTCTTGTCTTATGGCGTGTGTCAACGCCTGTTCTGCCTTGTCTGGCGTTTTTAGAGGGACCGTGTGTACACTTGTTGCTGACCTGTCTGGGCGGTTAGGGGCCATGGTACGCCATGTTCTTGTCGTCTGGCAGTGTGTACGCCTGTTCTTGCATGTCGGCGGTAGGGGCCGCGTTGTACACCTGTTCTTATCTGTATGGCCGTGTGTACGCCTGTTCTTGTCTGTCTGGCAGTGTGTACGCCTGTTCTTGCCTGTCTGGCGGTTAGGGGCCGTGTGTACGCCTGTTCTTGCCTGTCTGGCGGTTAGGGGCCGTGTGTATGCCTGTTCTAGCCTGTCTGGCGGTTAGGGGCTGTGTGTACGCCTGTTCTTGTCTGTATGGCCGTGTGTACGCCTGTTCT